>SNQJ01S0010453.1:149022-171960 GCA_010110895.2 Picea sitchensis
TGATTTTATAAAGTTGAGTCTTTTAATTTCAAAATGTAAAAGTGACTTTATGATGTTATGGGTCACTTTATTAACTTAAGTGACCTCAACGAATGATTAAGTCGTGACCGTTGATCTCAAGGGTAAGTGAAGAGTCACTTAAGAGAAATCAAGAGTTAGAAGAGTTACAATTTGAAATTGCTTAAAGGCAGCTCATTAGGAGGAGGGTGCACTTTTGAGGAGAGCTAGAGGGAAGGTGAAGGGGCACATATCGCAAGGAAGAGTGTTGGCTCAAGGAAGAGCTACAGCGAGGAAGGTTTGGCACACATCCCAAGGAGTGGGATTGACACACATCCCAAATAGCATTGCAGCCATTGATACAGTCCGTACAACAACAATAAAGGAGGTCATACAACTATGTAAGCTGGTCGTACAGTAAAGGGAGAACACAGAAATTGGTACGGATTTCTATGCAGATTGGCACGGATTTTTATGCATATCTGCTGAGTTTTTAATGTTGTTCCGTACAGTTTTCGTTTAGCACAATTTTCTATGCAAATGGTCACTGTGTGTGAAGAATTGTTGGCTGTCCTGGGCCATACAGGCCGTACAGCCATGGTTGTCCTTCGAAAATACAGTGTGGGACTGTTTGTATAGTACAGAATTTGTCTGAAAGAAGTGAATGTCTGTGTTGTTAAGGCTGATGCAGTTTGTTGATGTAATAGTTCTGAATTTCCTTGAGCTGAATAAGCATTCTTTCTCCTCAAAACTGTCCATATTTTCTGTGTATTTTTTCAAGTGTTTATGCACAGATTTTTGTGCCAAATGTGGGTTACTGTCTGCTGTTCATAATTGTATTCCACTGCTACTTTATTTCAGAACTTGTCTATGGGTATTTCTGTCCATAAAGAACAGTAGTATGGCTGTTGTAGAGGCTAAAATCTAATTTAGTCTAAGTGGTATGCTGAAATAAGATGTATTTCAACATGGTATCAGAGCAGGTGCTCTGAAGTTCAGTGGGCAGCATTTGGCACTTGACAAGCAGGTGATTTGTTGGTGTATTTGCTTGAAGGAGGCAGAAAAGGTTCTTTGTCAGGTGGACAAAGATGACTTCCAGCATCAAGTTTGAAGATATGTTGGAGGAGATCTCCAACTATCTGCAGTGGAAGGTTAGAATTACAAGGGTTCTCTAGGAAAACTAGTTGTGGTCGTTTGTGAATACCATCGTGCTAGTACATGTGTCGGATCCCATGAAGTGAAGGAAGCCTGGATTCAACGTTGGTGCGAATAGCCCTCAAAGGCTTCACCAAGGAGTGGAAGGTTTTCGTGAAGTGCGTGGTGGGGAGAGAGAAGCTCCCTGACTAGAGCAGATTGTGGAATGACTTTACACAAGAGGGGTCTCAGGAGAGGGCAGTGGATGGTGCAGAGGACGAGAACGTTGCTCTTGTGGGAAAGAGTAATGAGAAGAAGAAGGACATGAGCAAGGTGAGATGTTTTGCATGTCACAAGACTGGACACTACATTAATCAGTGTCCGAACAAGGAGGAGAAGAAGCCAGAACCAGAGGTGTCAGCATCAATAGAGATTGCAGAGTTTGTTGAGAGACATGAGAGGGAGTTTTCTCTCATGATCGGTCCCCTGGGCAGTGATTGCCTAGTGTTCGAGGACATTGAAGTGTGGTTCGTGGACAGTGGAGCTTCTTGGCATATGACAAGGATGAGGTTAGTGTTCCTGAGTCTTTCAGAAACAGACTCAGACTGTTGTGTGGGTGTTGGTATCGGCCCACAACTTGCAATAAAGGGGGTTGGAAGTGTTAGATTCCAGCTAGAGTCAGGAGGATCTCTGGAGGCTGTCGGAGTATTGTATGTTCCAGAGATGATGGTTAACTTACTTTTAGTGTCATCTCTGGAGGTTGATAGATTTGGAGTGGCATTCTATTGTGGCCGGGTATTTCTATATTCAGAGAGAGCTACTCCAAACACAACAGTGATGCTTGGTGTTGGGTATGAAAGGTAGTACAGGTTGTTGGGTCGACTTGTGTTGGGGTCCAGTGGATTTCTGAACTTAGATTTTGTATCGGAGAGTTAGCAGGTAGCATAGGAGAGAGAATTGATACATGGCACTCAGTCTTCTTCCGGGACTCTCAAGGGACTCAGCAGGCATGAGTCGACACAGTTGGATGCTCAGGAGAGTGTGTAGTCTCCTAGGAGCATGTCTTCAGTTCGTGGTATAACGGAGGTAGCAGCAGAGGCTTCCAGTGCAGTGGGAGTAGTGGCTTCTTGTTCAGAGGGAGCAGAGACTTCTAGTACAGAGGGAGCAGCTATGGCAGCTAATGAGATGGAGACAGATTCTGGTGGTGATGCCAGAAGTACCTCTCTCACTAAGAGGGAGTGTTGAGATTTGGTAGCTTGGAGGTACTTTTGCATTGGCAGCGCTCAGCATGCGGAAGTGACCAAGCAAATTTTCTCCTAGTGACTTTATAAAGTGATTTTATAAAGTTGAGTCTTTTAATTTCGAAATATAAAAGTGACTTTATGATGTTATGGGTCACTTTATTAACGTAAGTGACCTCAACGAATGATTAATTTGTGACCGTTGATCTCAAGGGTAAGTGAAGAGTCACTTAAAGGAGATCAAGGGTTAGAAGAGTTACACTTCGAAATTGCTTAAAGGCAGCTCATTAGGAGGAGGGTGCACTTTTGAGGAGAGCTAGAGGGAAGGTGAAGGGGCACGTATCCCAAGGAAGAGTGTTGGCTCAAGGAAGAGCTACAGCAAGGAAGGTTTGGCACGCATCCCAAGGAGCATTGCAGCCATTGATACAGTCCGCACAACAGCAATAAAGGAGGTCGTACAGCTATGTAAGCTGGTCATACAGTAAAGGAAAAGCACAGAAATCGAGGCTGTAAGTTTACAGCAGATTGGCACGGATTTCTATGCTTATTTGCTGAGTTTTTAATGTTGTTCCCTACAGTTTTCGTTTGGCACGATTTTCTATGCAAATGGTGACTGTGAAGAATTGTTGGTTGTCCTGGGCCGTACAGGCCGTACAGTCATGGCTGTCCTTCAAAAATACAGTCTAGGACTGTTTGTATAGTGCAGAATTTGTCTGAAAGAAGTGAATGTCTGCGTTGTTAAGGCTGATGCAGTTTGCTGTAATAGTTCTGAATTTCCTTGAGTTGAATAAACATTCTTTCTCCTCAAAACTGTCCATATTTTCTGTGTATTTTTTCAAGTGTTTATGCACAGATTTTTGTGCCAGATGTGGGTTACTGTCTGCTGTTCATAATTGTATTCCGCTGCTATTTTATTTCAGAACTTATCTATGGGTATTTCTGTCCATAAAGAACAGTAGTATCGCTGTTGTATCTTTATAGGAGGCTGAAATCTAATTTAGTCTAAGTGGTATGCTGAAATAAAATGTATTTCAACAAAAGTTGCATTACCCCCATCTTTGGCTGGTCATCTTTCAGGTCATATGCTTAACAAATGAAAAAGACAACATCTTTGCATATGTAACTATTCATAATTCAGATAAATTTAAAGTCACGCTCAGATGTGTCAACAATTTTTTAATGAATAAACAAAGATCAAGATCAAGTATCACTGGCTAACTCAGATATATAAACTATATTCTAACAAACAAACAAACAATAGCTGCATAGAAGTAAAATTAATGTGCCCAAGAGTGGGTCGCTTCTTCAAGCTGCAAGATAAACACAAGAAAACAACAATTGTTAAAATCTGTTATACGAAACTCAATATTAAAAACTAACAATTCAACCAGAATCTAGAATAGCAATTATCAAATTAACCATAAATCCATGGCATGATGAATAAAAAAATAGAAAAAAGGAAGACGAATTCTTAAAGGTTGTCACAAAAAACTCCACTGAACTGTGAACAGTTTGAATTTAAAATACATGGAAATTTATCACACTGATTAGAACTATAATTAATTAAAGATTCTCTACTATTTTGTTATATTCTAAATTTACAACTCTTCGAAACGTTGCAGCATCATGGTTGGAAGCTATACAAAGTTCAAACCACAGAAAAATCACCAAGAAAACTCTCTGAAACTTACAAACTGCGGTCACCATATCATGCCAGCCTGGAGGGCAGAGAGGGTACAGTAACGCAAAAATATTTACTATATCTTGTAGTGTTACAAAATTACATAGAATATTTGCTCTTATAGGAAAACCAACACAATAAAGAAGTTATCTTGTAGTTTTAAGGACATATTGATCATTGACCTTGAAAATATATGGAAATGTATCATTGACCTTGAAAATACATGGAAATGTATCACATCAATTCAAACCTAAATTATTTCAAGATTCTCTATTATTTCGTTATCTTCTAAAATTTACAACCCTCAAATCAGTGCAACATCATGGTTGGAAGCTATATAACCTACAGAATAATCACCAAGAAAACTCTCTGAAACTTGCAGGCCATGGTCACCTTATCACACCAACCTGGAGGAGAGAGAGGGCACACTAATGCATAAATAGTTACTATATCTAGCGTTTCAAAATTCCATAGAACATTTACTCTTATAGAAAAACCTACACAATAAAGACGTTATCTTATAGTTTTAAGGACAAATTGATCATTGACCTTGCAGGCAAAGAGGTTAACCATTTTGCTAATACAAAAGCATTCTCTATTGTCAAGATCCCAGCTATGAAAATAATAACATGCCTTGTTAAAATCTCATAAAACAGTTGATCTCACTGACGAATCATTGTTTAAATTTTACTCCTACATCTGGAAGAATATGCCTTGAACAGAACCAGGTCTCAGAAACTATGAATGGCTGACCAAAAAAAAGATTCATAATTATCATACAGTGGAAGAGAAAAGAATCTAAATCAAATATACATTTTGAAACAAAGTTACTCCACAAATCCTTTTTTGCAAGTATTCTTGTAACATAACAATTTAAAACCAAGCCCCAAAAGCTCTGAATGGAAGAAAAGAAGATCAAAACTTATTCAAATATAAGAACATGGAAGAAAATTCTGGATCTAAAGACACTGCTTAAATTTTACACCAACATTTGGAATAAATGATCATAAACCAGGTATGGAAACTCTGACTGGTAGAAAAAAGTTATATAATTACCATACACTGGAAGAAAAGAACAATCCACTTCAAATATGCATTTTAAATAAAAAAAATTAACCCAAGAATCTATTTTTGCAAATAACCTAATATCATAAAAAATTAACCAGGCCCCAAAAGCTCTGAACAAAAAAATTTACGACCTCATTTAGAAAAATATATCTTGAACAGAAGAATAAAGTTTAAACCAAGTTCCAGAAACTCAGAATGCCAGAAAGAAAATAGATATACAATTATCATATAGTGAAACAAAATAAAAAATACCCAAAAGCTCTGAACAGCAAAAAAAATGAAATTTTATTCAATTATTAGAAAAAGGAAGAAAATGTTGAATTTAAAACACTGTTTAAAATTTACAACCTTATCTGGAAGAATATATCTTGAACAAAACAATAAAGCGAGTCCCATAAACTGTACAAGGCAGAAACAAAAAACATATACAATTATTATACAGTGAAAGAAAATAAGGATCCACATCAAGTATAAATTTTTAATCATAGTTTAATGCATGAATCTTTTTTCAAGTAATCTAATAACATAAAAATATAATACCAGCCCCAAAAGCTCTGAAAGGAAGAAAAGAAGATGAATATTTATTCAAATATAATTTTTCAAGTAAGCTAATTGCATAACCGTTTAAACCAGGCCCCAAAAGTTCCAAAGGAAGAAAATAATGAATATTTACTCAAATAAAAGAAAAGGGCCAGAAGGGCCTTGGTTAATTCGTAAGATTGATGGAGGGTTGAGGTATCCACCAGGGTTCCATTCTTGCTGTGGTCTGGCCCACCCAAATGGCATGTTTCTGGAAGCACTTCCAGCAATCTATCGATATATAATTTAATTCAAACCCCACTGTCAATATCAATTGGAAGACAAAACTGTCAAAGCCATATGCATGCAAAGAGCAAAAACATATGAATATGCTATTGAACTTATTGTTTTCCTTGTGTGATTTACAAGATGTGGGATTCCAATATTTTAGAGTGAGTCTCGCCATGCGTAGCATAAAATGCAAAGATCTGATTGCAAGTGATCCGTAAACGGAAGGCTTATAGTCTATCCATTTCACCAACACAGAATCTTCTGCAATACAAATAAAATCTTGGATGGAAAAACTTGAAAGATAGATTGTTTGTTCACTGCAACGGTGTAGCTACTTCTATCCACACCTCAATCAAACGAAAAACACTCCTCGTTCATCCAACATATATCTGTTCATGACCTTAAGCACTCACAAGTTGACGGAGCAGTCACTTTATTTTCTTAACAGGTCAAAAGTTATATATATAAGAAAATCCTAGCCCTTGTACAAGAGCAAGCCCAGTCTACCATCAACAAGATACCAAGAAATACTTCCTTCGGTTCCAGCTCCCATGAAGAGAAGGAAAAAGGAGGCTCTGTGAATTAACTCAGCCAGCCAAGGGACAAGTTGACTAGCCAATAAACCAGTCGACCACCCAATAGAGGGAGTTAACAAGTCGACTAGGACTTGGCAAGCCGACCAGCTACGTGTCCAGTCAACCAAAGAAGAGGAATCGACCAGGAAAAAGCCCAATTAACCAAAGAGAAATTCTAGTAAACTAACAAGTGAAGTCGGACGAATAAAGAAGGGTAAAAAATAGCCGGGGGTGGAATGAGTCAACCAGCAATAAGTTAAGTCGACCCAAATGGCCATACGACATATGGGAGAAACATACGGTGCGCGGGTGGAGGGATTCGACCGTGTAGCATGATTTTTCGATTCTGTCAGGATGTATAACGCATAAGGAAGATCATTCAATGCTCAGAAAGATACAGCTTGATCATACACTAACAGAGTTGTGTTCCGAAGTCCATATGGCCTGTCGAAGGGTGGAAAACTGAGCTAGCAAATGAAATGGAGGTCCAGTGAAGATGTATGGACTGTGAGAAGTAAGTACACCAATAGGCAAAACGAATTTAGCTCAGTGAAAGCAATAACAGTCCGTAGGAAAGATAAAATGCACCAACAGTCATAAAAACCCAGTTTAGCAACTACCTACATATTTGCAATAGCTCTGGAAGGAGAGCCATCGATCTCCCAACTTCAAAATAGATGTACAGCCATGGTTAAGGCACTAATAGACTAGCTTACTAGTCCATGAGGTCTGTATCCATGGATAACGAACTCAAATCACAATTGGCACAGAGTTGAATTTACTAAAACAACATACAAGCAACCATTAAATTGCAGCTGTGCACTCCCTTTCCGCTCATAGATAGTGAAAGTCACATAACAACAAATAAAACTACACAAAACTCAAAATTTAACCTGGAAACCCAAATGGGAAAACCAGCATTCAATTGCTTCGGCCATGCTCTTTATTATGCAGCAATGGACAGGTTACAGGCTCTCTTGTTCATCTCTATGCTCCTCAGCAGTGTTGCCAGAGGCGGGAGCATCAGAAGCATCATTTTCCAAAAATCCTCGAAAGCGAAGCATCTGTTATATATATATAATTTTTTATATATATTGCATTTATATTCAAAAAAATATGTAGAAAGACAAATTAGCTGCAGAATATATGAAAACATGCATATTTGTACATCAATATAGATAGAAATGGCATCCATACTACATAGTTCATCAATGATTAATCATTCAAGCATCAACCATCTAGATTCTGGATTCTAGCAATTATTAGATTCTAGATTCTAGAGTCCTTCATGTAATAATCATCAAGATTGGCAAAAATAACCCTTAGTTGCACACCAAACACCTCATTCCCCCTTGGAAGTGCGCGGGCCTTCCTCGGAAGCGCATGTGAAGCGCGCTTCAGAGGGGGATGCTTCGAAAATGGCAGGAAGAGTGCTCAAGAGCCCCGAAGCGCGCTTCAGCCCGAGTTTCCTGGACGCACCTGCCCAGATCGAGCTTCGGGGCTTCGAAGCAGGGGGGGAATCTTCCGGTAACACTGCCCCTCAGCGAAATCTGGGCAGCCTCCTACTTCATTCACAGCCAATGAACCCCCCTTCCCTTGTGGGGAAACGGGATATAAGATACTGGCTGGAAGGATAACTGGAAGGTCAGGCATCCCAACCCTTCAGTTTATCCCCAGCTTGTTTCTCCTCTTTCTTTTTTTTGTCTTTTCTCCCATGGGAAAAAGGTCTCATGAAAGTCTTATTTTTTCTTAATACATAGTTCTTTTTTACTTTTTTGTCCTCTTTTCTTTTTGTATAACCATATATTGCTTGACTTCACATCTCCTATATCTGACTTAAAACTAGATAGAATGTGGGGGTGGACATCAATCGTGATGGCATGGGGCCCTTCATGCCTGCCAACACATCGATCTCCTTCATCGTCCATAACCTTGAATATTGCCCATGCTGATCATCCTAGAGCATGTGCCAATAGCCAATTGTTTTTGTTCAGATCCGATTCAGATCAGCAAGAGAACCAAGGAAATATTGTTGGTGTGCTGCAAAAAAAATAGCTGGAGACAAGGAGTACAAGCGTATGGTATCGATTCCAATGTCCAGGGATTCATGCAAACGTTTCTAGCTTTCTCCAACAAATGATTAAAAGAAGGAACAGTTCAACAAAATAAAAGCCATAAAGCGCTGGTTTTACAAATATTGTACTCATCTAAAACCAATTCCAGGGCTATCTGAAGGAACCTTTATCTCATTATTCCAGAATCTAGATTAAAAAATGCAATTTCATGCTACAACCAACACAAAAGAAGTACAAAATATGATGCTGCGATGCTAGTGTGCCTTAGGGCAATAATGTGCAATATGAAATGAAACCAAAAGCCTCAGAAACCATATGCACCCAAAGCAATATAAAGATCAGCAAAGCGTACTGTTCCTAGCAGGTCTCCAAATAGCCATGAAATGCAAGAGTTTGATTGCACCAGAGCTAGAGTGAAGAATATTAAGACCAACATTGCCAGCTGAGTAGGGGGGAAATTAGCTGAACATTAAAAGTAGGAAATAATTGTAAAGATTCCAGAACTCTCACATCGGTCTAGTTTTCTGCACACATTAAAATAAAATGCAATCTGTAGACAACTGAGTCGTCAGCCATAATGTTTGTTGTCTAGTGCATCTGATAAGGAAATCTGCTCAACTAAGTACCCAGAATCTTTTTTTCTGCCAGCACCCCGATAAAACCTAGCAAGCTGCAAATTGGCAGGGCAGCATTTGTAGAAGGTGGCTGGGCAGACAACACTTCTTGACATCCTGTAATTTTTCAACTCTTCTTTCAAACAAACCTGTCATCTGCCATGCTAACTAGACTGGGTACAATCTTGGGGTCCATTTGACTCTGTCAACCCGTCTGGAATTTTGGCAGACAATTTCTTGATCTTAATCTTCATTGTCTTCTGCTTATCAGATCCATCAAGCACTTTCATATCATATTCAGATCTTATTGGCTGGTGTGGGAAAAACTCCACTGCTTCACTTTTTGCATGGTCCTTCTTCTTTTTATTCCTTTTTGTATTTTGGGGACCTTTGAAAGCCATTGGTTCTTCAAAACTTCTTTCTATATCAAGAGCAGCATCAACAATTTGACTCTGCTTCCTTCGTTTTTGTTCATTCAAAAGTTTTGCTTGATCAGACCATTTTGTATCATCCAAGAACCTACTAGCCTCTGGTGGATGTCTTCTGTTCCCTATGAAATTTAACCGCTCTTCTAGAAAATCCTGCTTTTCCCCATACTCTTCAGTTACGATATTTTGTGCATTGCGGAGTCTGTATGGATCTTCTGATGACTCATTGCGCTTCTTTTTAGATCGTTGAAAATTTTTCTGAAAATTATTTTGCTCTCCAGGAACTTTTCCTAACCCTTCCAGATCCAGCTCTCTGTTGTGATTTATCTGTCGGTCATACGACAAAGGTTGATGAAATTTTTTAATCTGCCAATCTCCTCCATCTGCATAATGCTCAATTGAGTTCCTTTGATACTCTCTGTTTTGTTTATCAAAGCGCCTCCATTGTTTCTCTGTGTATGAAGCATCTTCAGAAAACTTGCCCCCGTCTTGTACATATCTCCGATTAGTAGGCAATTCTTTTAGATATCTCTTTTCTCCTACAAGATTGTCATCCTCCTCGAAATTTCGACCATCTTGCCCAAACCGTGGATCCATGTGCACACCCATGTTGTTAAGCATTGGTTGGCCCTTTGCTTTTTTCATCTTCTTGTCATATACTGAAATTATTTTCCCTGGGGTATCACTGTAGGCGTATTCAAATTCTTGTTGCACTCCTGCACTGTCTGGTGTTGCAGAGATGTTTTTTTTTCTCCTATCTTTGCTCTTAGGTTGGGCAAGTGAAGCTTCTCCAACAAAACTGTCCCCTTCCCATCCACCCATAGCTTGAGGGTAAAGTGACGTTCTAGGTTTTGTTTCATAGCCTTGAAATTCCCTTAAAGGAATATTTTCTTGCTTCATTTGGGGTTGTTCATGCCTTACAAGACCCTTTGGAAACTGTTTCAAAACTCCCCTGGGAGTTCGCTTTTCTATTTTCAAGATTTCCTTGGACTCCAGCTTTCCAGTGCTGATTTCAGAAGGAAAAGGACCCTTAGAGGGTGCCTTTAATTTCAGAACACCTTTGACGTCAGGTTTTGAACTAGTTATATTCTTTTCTTGGTAAGGAAGGTAACCGATATCAGTCATACCTTGGTATTTAATGGGTGTCGCCTTTTTGCTTGGCTGAGAGAGTGGTCTCCGAGACTTGCTCTTTCTTGAGGGTTCCAATCCATGCTTTGAATATGGAAGGACATCCTGTTGTTCAGCTTGTAACAAATTCTTATGCATCTCCATGAAGGTATTCACCATATTATTGTGATAATTCCTCAATGAATGATAGTGCACCTTCCTCTGCAAATACAGCAATCCTTCCATATAACGAGACACTTTAGGGGGGCATAACCCACCTTTCAGTCTATCGAAGAGTTCGGACATGGGACTGATAAAATTCAATGTTTCTCCTCCAAGTAGTTGCTTAAGAATCAGGTTGAATGCTTGCTGGTCCATGTCAGGAAGGTATGCTGTAAGATTGTACCTATCCTCCTCTGTCAAACAAGAATTCCATGTGTCCAAAGACAAAATCTGCATCAAATCTGGCAAGTCAAAGAGTTCATAGGGAACTGAACATGTCTGATCTCCAACCATACATAACTCGGCCCCAACTTCTGCAATATCTGAGTCATCTGTAGTGTCAGATTCTGCCCCCGAATCCTCTCGATATGGACGGGTCCGAAGCTCATCATTGGTGGATGAACTCGACTGTGTTTGAGACTGGCTGCTATTCCTGGAAACCTTCAGACCGCTCTTGAAAATCGCCATTTCAATCTAAAATTATTGAGCAATCACTCGGCCTGACAAAACCAAACCCTAATAAAATCCGGCTCCAGTCTCCAACGAGAGACGAAATTATTTCTCAATCAGACAAACAAAAGAGAACAGCCCACAACCGATCGCTCAAACCCCACGAACATATTCCAATTGAACCCTCGAAGAATAGAAAAAGCCATGAAATAGCCCCTCCCGGAGCCTCCTCGTTCCTTTTTTCTTTTTTCGCTGAGTGGACGATGCCCGCCTTCTCGTCTGCGTCTGCTCTTTGTAAACCCCAAAAGAAAACAGTGAACAGCTAAGTGATTGCGCAAAGAAAAGATCGCCAACCAAATGAAACCCAAATCAGAATAGATTTGCACGAATCTGCATTTGTGGTTGGGGAGGATTGGATTCTGTTGGAAGGCATCTGCTTGTTGGACGTGCAAAAACTTGGTTGAAATTATTAATTCACTGTTGAAATTTTCGGTAATGTTCGGTTGGATATATTCTTTGACAGAGTGGAGTGGTTTACTTTCGTTGTTAATGGTCGGTTGGACAGAGTGGAGTGGTTTACTTTCGTTGTTGGTGGTAGTATGTGGAGAGGGTATTATGAAGTTTTATTAATCAAATATATTAATATATGATTTAATTATTTTTTTTTGTTGGAATAGAATTGTAATTTTTTTTTTTATTTTTTTTTTTATTTTTATTTTTTTTAAGGGGTAGAAGGTAAAATTGTAATTGGGGGCAGTGTCTAGTGTTATGTATGAAACTAAGGTTAGATGTTACTAGAAAGCATATGAAATTAAGGTTTTAGAGTAAGATTTAAAACTGTATTTTATTCACTAAGAGTTTGTCTTCCTTGGATGTAAGGAAACAGGTTAATGGCCCAAGATTTAAAGGCATCTAGTAGGAGTGAAAGTATGCCCCCTTACAGATCACCAATGGGTCATTTTCAATTAGTGTGGTTTTCCTTGAGTAAAGGTGATAAGTTAGTCTGCATTCACACATCATTGTAGATTGGCAATTGAGTTATGATAGGTTTTGTCACCTTCAAGGAAAAAGAAGAAGAAGAAAAAGTAGAATTGTAATAAGGTAGAAATAAAGTTTATAACATCTCATAACAATGTGAAAAAACTTAATTTAGTAAATTGTTTCAAGAGATCATTCCAAGTGTAAAAGTTCAATTTAAACCACACCATTCAAAATTAAGATCTGAGGATAAATTTTGTCCTTGATGATTTCGAACCTACATGTTTACATTTGTAGGGTGTACCATCTCGGGTATAGGATGGGCTATAATATCAGTGTGATACGTCAATTGCAACATACCGTCACGTTGGTGTTATAGTGCGCGTAGTATGATGATGTCACGATCAATTGTACCCTATGCTTAAATACCTACGTATTCAACAATATGACAGACAAAATTTATCCTACTAAAATATGAAGATTTTTATTTTCTTTTTTAAGATTTGCATGTTAAACATGTGTAACGATCATGTCATCATATATCGTCTTCAACAAAAATATAAAGTTGTAAGTTGTAATCTAAAGGAGTACACAGTAAAAGTAGCGACCAATAGTGTAACTAATTGACCATAATATACAAGCAAAACACTATACACACATGCATACAAAGGAGGAGGAGAAGATATAGATAATAATTATGGGACCATCAACAAGTAGCCTTTATTTATATATGGTCAACAATCCCACCTTTTACATATTAGATATCCATTTATTTCTACATTACATCAATGGAGGTAGTTGCAATTGTCTTATCTATCTTGGTCAATCGACCCAACCAGTGAATTGATTGACTCGACTACCTAGTTGACTACATCTTTAATCAACTTACTCTATTACATTGGTTGACTACTTGGCCTAGTCAACTAGGCCCCTCCAACATCTCCCCCAACCTCAAAGTCTTATTTGCCCCAAAGAAGAGAGGACATGGAGATACAAAATTTTACAAAAAGAATGGGTATCCCTATTTATAGTTCCTACATCTGGATATTGTTAGTCGTTGTTGCAAGTGATGGTTGATTCATTTAACTGTTGGGTTTGAAAAATGAGAACATTGGTTAAACAACCTATGGAGGCCATTGTATTGGGGCCAATGACAGTGCTTCCTTAACTACATTTGCACATACCTTATGAATGTGGGGAGCAATCTACTTCAATGGTCCTTCAAAATCTTCTCAGTCTTCAATGGTCTACTTCAATGTGACATTGATCTTCCTCGGTTTTAATATACAATCCATCTTCCAGCGGATTGGTGCATCTTGGACCGTAGTATGGTCGGGGTTATATTTTTCTTGGAAGTGGCATACATGTCAATGTACATCCCAAATATGGTTGGTTTCCTTAGTGACTCCATTTGTGTGTTTTTCCCTTCCTAAAACCACCCTTGCTCATATTGATCTGTAAACTTCTGTGGATATTCCATTGGACAGTTCATTGCAACATATCTAATAAAATATTGAAATCTTTATTGTGAAGGTTAATTTCCTTTAGATATCAGATTCTTTAATTACTCGTTTTCAGCTTAAAATGTATGAAATAGATGAAATGCAAAAAATAAAGAACATAAATAAATACTCATACACCATCCACAAATAACACAAGACAAAACCTAGGAAACTCAATATGGGAGAAAACCCAACTACAAGGTGAGGTTGCTCTGCTCTATTTTCTTTGAATGCAAGTAAAAATAAAGAGGCACTCTCTGTGGAGTTGCCTTTGACATAGTGGCATGTATGGCTACTACATAATCTCTCCTCCTCTGTTATACTCCCAAAATACCACTCTCAATTGTTATGCTCAGTTATGGAACACGATGCAATGGAAAAGAATGGAACCCCCTCTCCTCCTAGCGGCTCAATATTTAACATAGCTCGATAGTAATCTAGGGGTAGTTGACTTCCTCAACACTAAATTGTGATAAGGTTTTGTACCTTCTAGAATCTTCTTGAAATTCCATATGCATGAGTAACGGGGGTTGACGTGGCATCCTCTCGTACCATGGTGGTCAACACGATAGGTGAACTTGCGGGAGGCATAACTTTTGCATATGAGCTTTGATTGACGTAATTTTTGCACCATTGGAAAGGTATCAATGTGTAGAATAGCATCAAAATGTCCAAGGTATTGCTAGGAAATTTTTTACCCAAAAAAATGTCGTTGGATGCCTCAAAAAGGCTTTGAAAGGTTTCAAACCCCAATTTTCCAAACTGGGACCTACCATTAAAATGACCATGTAAATTGATTCCTCCAATTTTTCCCACTTTGAAAGCATCAAGATAGATGAAAAATAATATAATGATCTGATATGGATCATACCTCCCCATTTAGGGAGGCTTTTGGTCCCCAAAATATTTACTGAATGAAGAGATGAAATTTTTCCTCTACCTTCTCTCTAGAGTGCCACTTTGCTTTGCTTGGAATTTGTCCTTTCAACCCAATCTACCAAAGGTCATGATGACCACTTTTGCAAAACGGTGTCCTTTGCCAACTATGTTTGAGCATATGGTGCTAAGTCCTCTATGGAAGGTAGAACCTGATCCAACATGGAAGGCTCGTAGAGTTTGAGATTCTCCACATTCGCTACTTGGTAAATGTGCTTGTATGGGAGTAGATTGAGTCTATAGGCATTATCTCCAACCTTATCCAATATCTCGAAAGGTCCATACCGCATAGCCTCGATCTTCTTACCAGGACCCCATAGTCTTTCCTTGTTCAATTGTAACCAAACTTTGTCTCCCACTTTGAATGATTTCTCAATTTTGTGTTGATCATGTATGGCCTTGTATTTTTCCAGTGAATTCTTCAGTGTCTCCTATACTTGCAAATGGACTTGCCTAATCTTCTCAAAAAAAAAATCTACTCTCAATGCATCTCCTATGAGTTCCTCCCTCACTCCTCCTTGTTGTCCATATACAACATCCAAGGGTGAAGGTGGTGAATATCCAAAGCAAGTTTCAAAAGGTGACTTACCAGTAGAAGTGTGGACTACTCTATTATAAGAGTGTTGGATGTAGATCAGATTTTCATCCCAGGTCTTCAGATGCTTCTGATTGTAACCCCTCAAAAGTTGCACGAAAGTCTTGTTGACTACTTCTATTTGCCCATCTATCTATGGATGGAATGTTGTAGATCTCTTCAACTTAATGTCCATCTTCTCCCACAACGTAGTCCAAAATGCACTGAGAAATCTGGTATCCCTGTATGAGATGATGCTCATTGGTATCTGAAAGTTCACCCAGACCTGTTCAAATAGCATGTTTGTTGTTTCTTGTCCTTTGATGGTCTTTTTACAAGGCATGAGAATGCACATCTTGTTGAACCTACCAACTACCACAAATAGATAGTCATATCCCTTCCTAGTTGTTGGAAAACCTCTCGCAAAATCAATGGAAATGATTTTCCAAGGTTGAGTTGGTATAGGTAAGGGATGGTATAGACCTTGCTTCCTGTTACTGGGTTTGTTGGTACAACAAAGTATACATCCTCTAATATACCATGTTACATCTTCTTGCATTTTGGGCCAATACACATACCTTTATAAGTTGGCAATTGTCTTCCCAACACCAAAATGTCCTGCAACCTTGGAGGTGTGAGCCTCTCTGATAAGTTCCAGTTGTTCACCTTTAGGGACATGGAGCTTGTCGAGCTTGTAGAGTAACTCATTCTAGAAATGATAGTCACCCTTGTCGTCACCTTCTTCTATATGAATTTGGCCATGTAGATGTTGAAACACCTCCTTGAAGTCCTCATCTTTTGTGTATGCCTCTATGTATGTGTCATGGGTAAAAGGCTCCATGTGCATTGTTGGGTGTTAGTTTTGATCTTTTCATCAAGCCCATTCACCTCCATTTTTACCTTCAACACCTCAACTTTTTCCTATTTTCATCTACTTAATGGCATAATATGCACAAACAAGGTAATAAGTTGTCTTTTGGAAGAAAAGTCTTTGTTTTACTTGTAAATGGTATTAAGAGTTATTTATGTAGAAAAATTGCCTATGTTTCAGTTATTACATGAATTAACCATGTTTTACTAGTTATTACAGAAATTGGTGATTAACATATCTCCACTAGCTCTAAGGAAGAGATTCCACTTGGAGGTACTTCAATAATATCAGGAGATGGTGATTTATCTATCTTACCCTTCACATGGCACCCAACACCCGGCGGTCAATGAAAGTCAAAACCAGTAGACAGTTATTATAGGAAAATTAACAGATAGTTATTATAGGAAAATTGGTTGGCAGTTGTTACAGGAAATACGTAGGAATCACAGGTGGTTTTGCAGGATCATTTTCTAGCATATCATGGTGAATCTCGAAAATACATAACATGTGTTTTTTCTAGAATGTGCCCATTTAGAGATTTGCAAGCAAATTTCCCAGAAAGACATACTATGATAGATATGGGCATATTTCCAATACGGTTTTTCCCAGATTTTCCTACAGCGATCGATTATCAATTCATGCACCAAACGGAGTGCCCAACCAACGAGAAAATCAAAGCAATCCATTTTTAATGGTGTTAACCAAATTTGAGTTATCTCGTTAACCAAATATCCACTAAAAACAAAAGAGATAAAACTTGTAAGCCATTCATGGCTTGGTGGATCATATTTTGGAGAGATTGGTCTCAATCCATTCCCATTTCTCTTTGTATAAATGCATGAGAAGAGATCAATTGTAGGGGGGGTTAGACAGTGTTAGATGGAGTTAAGTAGTGTTGAATTGTAGGAGAAGATGAGTATGAATTGTTTGTAAGTTGATTCTCAACACAGGAGCTGAATACTTCTTTGTAAATGATGATTGGATGTTGAATTAATGAATATTTTGTTGCTATAAACTCCCTTAGAGCTCTTTGATTCCCTCACAGAGTATGTTGGAAGAGGAAGGCCCCCCTCTTCTCGGTATACTCTGTACAATAATTTGTTTTATGTTATGTGGATAGATTTATTGTTTCTCGTCGTTTCCTTTTATGTCATTTATTTTGTTGTTATAGTTCATTAGCTCACATTTTTTTACAGATATTAATCACTATGTGTATGGTGAATAATTGTTCCAACTCCATATGTTTAAAGTACTCAATTTAATTGAATAAGCTTTCATCTTCTATGCCATACAAACAATTTTCATGAAATATACTCATAGTTGGTTAAGTCTATAGTTTTCATGTCTTGCACATTTTCTTATTATTCAAAACTCATAACTAGAAACATCCTCTTTGATCACAAAGGTTTAGTTGGCTAAACAGAGTGTGTTTGTAAGTCGACACACTTTGAAGAGTGGTGATCAACTTGTAATTTGAGTCCCTACCATCTGACAGTCAAATTTGAGCTAGTTGATTGAGAAGGTTAACTTTTGTTTGTGAGTTTGGCATTTTACTGCTTTGATTTTAATAAGAGTTCATAGGCAATTTCAAGACTAGTTCTGCACATATTGTGTATGTGTCTCATAAGTTTACCTACCTGGATTGATAATTAAATGTCGAGAAATCTAGACCACTAGATCATCCCAACATGCATCATATTTCCCACGGCTGTAATCTTGGATGTGGGTCGCCTTGAAAGCATGTCTTCCAACCTATTTGTGTTTACCTTCTTATACTTGATGACTAAATGAAATTATTGTAAAAACCCCATCCACTTGTAATGTCTGGTTTGTTGTAGCTTACTCTGGGCCTGTAAATACTGTAGTGGTCAGTGATTTGTGTGGATGATGGTCTCCTTTCCCATCAAATAGTGTTTCCACTTCTTGACAGCTTGAACCAAGGCATAGAGTTCCTTGTCATAATATGGTAGTTGAGAACTGCCCCATGAAATATTTAGAATGATAGCATACAAACCTTCCTCCTTGCATCAAAATTGCGCCAATGGAATACCCACTTGCATTTGTCTCCACTTCAAAAAAAAATTTCAATTTTGGTAATGCGAGAACCAATGCTTGAATGATCTTCCTTTCAGCTCATCAAAAGCCTTATGTTGATTGTTCCCCCACTGGAAACTCTTACCACTCGTTGTTATGGCATGGAGTGGTGCAACTACTGCTGAAAATGAAGCTATGAACTTTCGCAAGTACTATGTCTCCCCAACAAAACTCTTAACTTGAGTGACATTTGTAAGAACTGGTCATTTCATGATGGCCTCCATCTTGAACTCCCCTCCACCGATCACATACCTCAAATACACCAAAGGTTGCTGATCAAACTCACATTTATTGAGGTTATCCATCAACTAGAGCTTCTTCAGAGTCTCTAACACGTGTATGAGATGTGAGATGTGAGATGTGCTCCTCCTAGGTAGCACTATAAAATAGTATATCGTCCAAATAGACTATAACAAATGAATCTAGATATGGGTGTAATACATCATTCATCAGTCTCATAGATGTAGTTGGTGCATTACATAAACCAAATGAAATGACCAATCATTCATACAAACCTTTCCTTGTATTGAAGGCAGTCTTCCAGATGTCTTCTTCCTTGACACGTACCTAGTGATATCCTGATTTGAAATCCAACTTGGTGAAATATTTTGTGTACTACAAATGATCTAACATATCATCGATCCTGGGCAGAGGGTACTAATTTTTTACTGTAATATTGTTCAATGCTCTGTAGTTGATGCACATTTTGTAGGTCACATCCTTCTTTGGTACAATTATGATAGGTGACCCACAAGGTGAGGTGCTTGATCAAATCACATCATGCTTCAACAACTATTCCAATTGCTTCTTCACTTCATTTGCTTCTAGAACGAATTGTCTATACAACCCAATGTTCAACAATGGGGAGTCCAAAAATAGTTGTATTTCGTGTTGCACTTCTCTCTTGGGTGGTAGCCCTTTAGGCTCCTGGAACACTCCTCTATATGCTTGTAGAAACTCCTCCAATTGATGTTTATATTCTTCAGTACACCCCTTTGGGAATGAATTTACTCTCATCGACTCATCATTAGACTGATTTTCTCTTAAGAAAACTAAAACATATTTCTTACCGGAACTAATCAACTCCCTGGCTTGGTTGGCACTTACCAATGAGATCTTCATTTTAACTTTGTTTGCATTAATTATGTAGAACTTCCCATCCTTGATCATGTATATTGGTTGACTCTTTGAATGAAGATTGCATCCCTTATATAAATGTAGGGGCTTCCAAACACTACTCCACATGTGTCAAGGGGTACTGCGTCCAATTCTACTTCATCAATAAAATCAACACTTACAACAAATTTAATATTGCACCATTTCATTACCTTAATCTTTGCATCCTTGTTTACCCATCCCAATGGATATGGGCTAGGATGATAGCAAAACTCCAATCCAAGCTTGCTTACCAGATCCACCGCTATGAGATTATCCTGTGAACCAGAGTCAAATAGGGCGTGTATCTTGGTCTTCTTGACCTGGATCTTGATATTGAAGAGTTCAGTAATCTCCTTCTCTTCCCGGTGATGAAGGATACTCAGGTTCACCTCCTTCTACACTGATATGTAGAAAATATTCTCATCCACATCAGAGTTGATTTCAACATGATTGCTTGAATCCTTGGCTAGAAAATTATTTTTCTTTGCATCCTTCTTGCGGTTCTTCAGGTTCAATTCTGGATGTAGTTTCTAGCACTTTTCCTCAATGTGATCATCAATATTGAAATGGTTGTTTGGATCCTTGCACTGATGTGCAATGGTTGGTGTCTTCTTATCCTTTCCCCCTTTCTAGATCTCCTTTCCCTCCTTGGAAGCTTCTTGGTTCTCTTTCTACTTGGAACTGCTTGGCTGCCCTTTCTTGTTGCTTATGTTTTCTAGATACTGTGTCTGTACACATGCCTTGTCCATTGTCCTTGGCTTGAAAATAATTTATTTCTTTCATAGATGACTGTGTAGACTCCCCCCAGATACTTGAGGAGTACATATGGGTTCTTGGGAGAGATACACAACATGATGGCCATCTTTCTGAACTCAGTGGTGTACTCATGTACACTCTGCCCTTGCTTCTACCTGAAGTAGTTCCATTGGATCCATTGGTCCTCTACATACATGATAGCATATAATTGGGACTTGATGAGGCTTTTTAAAACCTCCCACTTAGTTACTAATGGATCACCCTCCAACCTAAGTGTCTCTGTGTGAATTTCCCACCAGGTTAAAGCATGGCCCTCTAACTTTAGTCTAGAAAATGATACCTTTTGCTTCTCATCTATATGGAGAAAACTGAAATAAACTTCTAGTTGTTGCAACTAATGATTCAATTTTAATGCATCAATATCACCTTGGTATGGCTTTATGTCCACTTTCACTTCCATATTGAATAGGGACTGTGAAGGGTTATTGGCACTCGAACTGGGCTTCTCTTTCTCAGGATCTTTACTCAACTCCTTTTCTGGGTCTTCATTATCTCCCAATTTCCCTTCTGATTTGATCTCGGAGTTAGAGCCTCTAGTGTCTCCATATGTTCTGATCTTACTTTCTAGAGCTGCCACGAGGAGGGACATATTATGATATATCTCAACAAATTTCTCTTCCAACCTCGCAAATCTCTCCTCTACTGGATCTCGAGGGTTGTTATGAACAAACTCGTTGACCATGGATAGGGTTGTGTGGTTTTCTTCTTAAACTGGTTCTTGGATCCATGCAACTTCCCAAAAATACCCCAAAGTAAGATCGCTCTAATTCCAATATGATATGTAAGCTTCCATGGATATCCCACTGGATATTTCATCACAACAAATCTAATAAAATACTGAAACTTTACCATGAAGGTTAATTTCCTTTAGATCTCGGATTCTTTAATTATTGGGTTTCTGCTTAAAATTTATGAAATAGATGAAATGTGAAAAATAGAGAACATAAATAAATAATCACACACCATCCACAAATAA
The DNA here is from genome assembly GCA_010110895.2 of Picea sitchensis. NCBI lineage: Eukaryota > Viridiplantae > Streptophyta > Pinopsida > Pinales > Pinaceae > Picea > Picea sitchensis. The sequence continues at coordinate 170,330 of SNQJ01S0010453.1, forward strand.
CACAATATATAACCTGGGAAACCCAATACGGGAGAAAAATCAACTAGAAGGTGATGTAGCTTTGATCCAGGTGGATATTGGTGGCCACCCACCTGTTCCAAATTCCAACTGGCTCATCTTGACAGTGTTCAGTTCAACACATTTCTCTGTAATGGGGACATTTCTTTGTAATTGTGGATTCTGCAATTACGGGGCTATCCTAAATCCCTACACAACATCCAAGTGGATATTGGTAGCCGAACACCTATTTCAACAGGCTTATTTTGGAGGTTTTCATGTCAGTACATCTTTCTGTACTTCTAGGGTTGTTTTGGGGCTCTATATAGTGATTTCTTGGCTTTCCATAGTCAAATTGTAGACAGAGTCAAATTTTGATGACATAATGCGTAGTTCTCGAAAATACCTTTACAATGGGCTATCACATGCCTAAAACGAAGATCGTAAGCAAAAGTTACGACCCCAAAAAGTTAATGTACTAACTTACCCCAACGGGGCCCACATGACTTTTGGCGCTTCATCTCCTAGGGTTAGGTTTTTGGAAGTCTAGAGTTTTGGCATTCGTGTTTATCATAAAAAGGCCTTCAAAGCCTCATTGTAATCATCTTCTTGTGAATGAGCGTAGTCGTCACATCTCTTCTCAGAGACAAAACTGCCACCATTCTAGCAAGTCTTGCACTCTGTAGTTTTACATTCTATGTACATTTATTTCATTAATAGAAATCATGTATTGTTGTATCTCTCTCTTTCTGACAATTTTTATGAGTATTTCATTGTAATATCTCTGCTTTCATTTCGTTCCGAAAATAATCCGGATCACGCTTTGCACACTTTTCTTCAAATGCAAGTACAAAGAAAGAGGCACTCTTCATGGAGTTGCCTTTGACACCATGGCCTATATGGATACTATCGAATCTCTCCTCCTCTTTTATGCTCACAAAATACCACTCTCAGTTGTTATGCTCATCTATGGAACAAGATACAATGCAAAAGAATGGAACCCCCTCTCCTCCTAATGTCTCAGTTTTTAACATAGCCCGATAGCCATCTAGGGGTAGGGTTTTTAATTCCTCAACCCTAAATTGTGATAAGGTTTTGGACCTTATAGAATCTTATTGAAATTAAATATGTGGCTAGCCCCATATGCATGAGTAATGGGGTCTAACATGGTATCCTCTCGTACCATGGTGATCAACACGATAAGTAAACTTGCAAGAGGCATAACTTTTGCATACGAGCTCTAATTGATGTGATTTTTGCAATGTTGGAAAGGTATAGATGTGTAGAATAACATCACAGGGTCTAAGCTATTTCTAGGAAAATATTGACCCCAAAAAATTATGTTGGATGTGTTATCACTCCAAGAAACTCCTTAGGGTTGTAGACTAAGGATGCTTGGTAACTTAGAAATGATGGTTTTTTATGTGTTTGGGACAATGGGGTCTTTTAATGATCTATGTAAGAAACAACTCATTACACATATAAAGATATAGTGCTTTCAGGAAACAATAATCAGATCAAGTAATTGAAAGGAGAGGATGGAGAACACTATTCTTGATTGCCAATACAAGTGAATGTAGGGCTTAATACAAGACATAGAGAAATCCTTTAATTTCAAGTCTATGAGCTCAATA
>SNQJ01S0010453.1:178696-188848 GCA_010110895.2 Picea sitchensis
TTCTCCCCTTGCATGTTAACAACAACTTGAGCAAGTACCTTCAAATCTAGATGGGACTTTTGCTTTTGTTTTTGCTTCAATCTTCTTATCTTCCTTTTAAGGCGCTTGGCAAGCCACCATAGACTATTGTAATCTTTGGTGATATTCTGCTTTCTTTTCTTCTCTTTAACACTTTCCCGAGCCAGTCTCTCAAACACAGCGTTGGTTTTTGCGAAGTTATCAGACAACTTCTTGTACCTTTCTTTGATTACTCGTTCCAACACCTCTTGTTGAGCAATTACCTCTTTCATATGCTTGATTTTCTGAGTTTTCTTTGACTTAGAGCTTTTTGATGTTTCTCCTTCCTCTGTATGAGTGAAGGTCTCATAATTTTGTGCAAACTCAGTTGACTGCTCAGGACTCTTGGTGACAGGTCTCTCATCTTGTTGCTCTGGTTCTGAGTCTGTGTAGGGCAGGTTTAATATGTTTGTTCTCTTCTCTGTAGGCTGCTCTGTGGGATGTTCTGTAGTGGTTTCAAAGTTTAACCTTTTCTTTGACCTGTGGGATTTTACTCCAGAGATTCTATCTTCTGGAGGTCCTGGCAAGGTCCTCCTCTTCCTCGAACTACTTTGAGGAGTCAACTGTTTCTTTAAACTTTTCCCCTGTTCATTTACGGGCCGAGTCTGTGTTTCAAAACCCTCCCAAAATAGAAAATGYTGCCAGCTCCTTCCCTGTTGTTTTAACTTCTCCAGAATGATCAATTTGATAAGGCCGAAGTGGCACAGAGTATTCTTCATGCTTAGGGGTTGAGCCCTGATCTTCTTGCAGACCTTAGTTAAACTCTTATGTAAGAAAAAAGGTAAATTGAGGAGAGTCTTACCTGTGAAATGGTCCAGGAGCTTAAAATGATACATCATGAGTTTGTCATACCTGCCCTCCGAGGTTATGTAGAGTTGGATGCCCTTAAATAGCTCCTGCCACTCCTCTTCTAGATAGGAAACTGGCATGCTCTTCTTCCATACGTTGTGCTTGAACTCTTCCTTTAAATAAGCTCTAAAATTCAAGTTTTTGGTGGCAGTGGTTTTGAACCAACTCTGGCCCGATCTTGGTAGGCTGGTTGCTGCAGCAATGGAAACTTCATCTACTATGATTTCCAAGGACCCAACACGAGCCTTATTCTCATCAAAAGTTTTGGCAAAAGCCTCTGTTGTTGACTGGTGACAACCGTTCTGCAGTCTCTCAACAAATTCAATGCAACCTGCATTTGAGAAGTGCTTCTGTACTTCTGGATGCACCTATAAGAAATATAGGTTGTCCAACTCTTTTTTGAGTAGAGAGCCACTGCGTCTCCTCGCCATTTGTAGATTGAAAAACCCAACAATTCTGTATACCAACCCCTGCAAACTGATGTTCGAGCCGAGGTCTTGCGTTGTTGAAAGCACTCGGGAGTCGGCTCTATTTTCTAACATTAGAAACTTAACAAACCTTCGTGAACAATGTGTGATATGGAAGCAATGATTTGATTTGATGTTGTCATCTCGACAGTACAACTTCTGTACCTGCGCTAATGAATTTGAACCTGCCATTTCCGACTCCATGATTGTGGAGCATGAGTCTCTGAACCAGATTCGATTTGCAATCCAACTTGGACGTGGAACTCAAGTTTTCATCAGTATTCACTTTCACCAGCGCGTCTTTCTTGATTGCATGACGTGAGTTGATCGCATCATGATTTGATTTTTGAAATGTGGATAAACGCACATGATTCCCGCTTTCTTCAGCCAACGGCCCGTGGAAAACGCCCCTTAGCTGTTGAAACTTACCGCTTTCACCAGCGCACAATCTTCTTTCACCAGCGCACAATCCTGTGGAAAATRCCCCTTTGTTGTTGAGACTTACTGCTTTCACCAATGCGCCACCCCGTGAGAACTGATCCTTAGCTGTTGAARTTCTTCACTTTCACCAACGCACAACCCGCGACAATGCTTCTTCGGATGTTTTGAAAATCAACACTTTCACCAGTGCACGGACCTATGAGAGATGCTCCTTAGYTGTTGAAAGTCACCACTTTCACCAACTAACACTCATGTTTTAAACACACGTTAGCTGTTGAAAGCAATTTATGAAAATTTTGAAAAGAAGACTTTTATGGGTCATCTTATTTCTAAGACAAAAACCAAAACCTAAGTCTTGCAGCTAGAAAAACTCAAAATTAATTTGAGAAAACTACCAATAGCCATGCTATCCACCACAAAATGCGACCAAAGGGACGGGTTCATTTTGGGAGCTAATAGGATGGCTCAAAATGGCTCTGGAAAGTTTCAAACCCCAATTTTCCAAACTAGGACCTGCCATTAAAATGGCCCTGCAAGCTGATTCGACCAAATTTTTCCACTCTGAAAGCATTGAGACATACCAAAAATAATATAATGATACAATATAAATCACCTAGACTTGCAATTCTGATTCCACCTTTTTCTCTTGCTTGATCTAATCTCCCAAGGTATTCCAACTTCTAGGGTTGACTGTGGCATTTTGTCCACTATCCAACTCCTTTATAAATGCTTGAGTTACTTTTAGTCAACTGTGGATATTGACATAATAAGTTGGCCAATTGTTTAGAATAGTGTTAATTTTTTAGGCAACAACTCCTGCATCATATAATCGTTCCTTAACTTTTTCAAATTTCTAGTGCTCTTTACCCAAGATTGCTTCAGTTTGGTCATCGTTTAAGTATTAGTTCTCAACAAAGAGGTTATGTTGTCTATTGATTAATTATGTGACCAACCCCTTTAAATAGTCAATCGGGTCAATTGTTCGGTGGACCATAATTACCCCCAGTGTGTTGATCCAGGTGGATATCGGTGGCCACCCACCTTTTCCGACTGGCTCAAAACAATTTTCTGGCAATTTTGGCAATTTACTATTTTTAGCAGGTTTTAACTTCTAGGGCCATTTAGAGGGCCTAAATGAACATTTTTCGAGATTGAGGTTCTCAATGATAACCAAAGGTTAATTGAGCCCCAAAAATGAATATCCTCGACGATACCTTTCCAACATGCTATCATACGCCTAAAACGAAGATCGTATGCAAAAGTTACGACCCCGAGAAGTTGATGTACTAACTTACCCAAACAGGGCTCACATGACTTTTGGCGCTTCATCTCCTAGGGTTAGGTTTTTGGATGTCTAGGGTTTTTGGCATTCCTATTTATTGTAAAAAATCCTTCAGAGCCTCATTGTAATCATCTTCTTGCGAATGCGAGTAGCCGTCACATCTCTTCTCAGAGATAAGCTGCCACCATTCTAGCGAGTTTTTCACTCTGTATTTTTACAGTTTCTGTACATTTCTTTCATTGATAGAAATCGTGTATTACTGTATCTCTGTGTTTATGGTTGCATCTCTGATATATTTCTATTATATTATTGGATATACATGATATCTCTGTGCATTTCTTTATTATATCTCCGCTCTCATTTCGTGCCAAAAATAATCCGGATCAGTGGTATCAGAGCAGACTGCTCTTGATCATTTTTTCAGTGCATGTCCCCGACGAGGTTCGAGTATAGCAAGTTGGGTCTCGAGCTTGTCTCTCTTGAAGACATTCACTCTCGCACACCCAAGAAACCCTCAATGGCGGAAGAAAAGAAAAATGACGAAGCAGACGATCCTATCAACCTGTTGCTTGAGCAAGCTCTCACGACAGAGGTATGAAATGATGGAGAATTTTGCCCACATCCTTCAACGCCTGCTGATAACAGCAGACACATCTTCATCAAGCGGCCACTTTAGAGGCACCTCGCTTTTCAAGGTACAATTTAATTTTGATATTCCTGTATTTGAAGGACAGATAGATGCAGAAGTCCTAGAAAAATGGTTAACTCTGCTAGAAGGTTATTTCTCTGTTCACAATTTTTTCAACAAAGAAAAGATCACCTTTGCACTCCTTAAATCTCTCCCTCATGTCAAACATTGGTGGGAAACTTATTGGGAGCAAAGTTCCACAGGGGAGTCTGGAATATATGGGGTCGATCCCACTTGGGATTTTTTTGTGGATGCGGTAAGGAACAATATTACCCTATTGGAAACTATGAGGACCAGTACATGAGATGGACCACACTGCGACAAGAGAGGGACCAAGCAGTTCTGGAGTTCACCAATACCTTCCATACCTTGCGCACCAAGCTGGGTATTAAAGACTCCGAGTGACATTTGGTTCTGAAATACCGTGGGGCTTTACACAGATACATCCAGACTGAAATGGATTTTCTGGACATCTCATCATTCGGTGCTACTTATCGATATGTTGTTAAAATTGAGCAGAAATTGAAGCACCAGAACAAACGAGAATTTGGGTCTGCAAATCCGCAACAACCAAAGTATGACAAAGATGACCCTGACAAACAGTCTCCTGAAAACCAGTCCAAGACACAGGAAAAGAAGGGTCATGGGAAGGCAAAGAAGGACAATGGAAAATGGTGTGATTTCCAAAAAATCCCCTGGCACAACACCAATGAATGTTGCTCAAAACAGTCATTGGTGGTCGAGATCAAAGACAAGGAGCCGAACCCTAATTCAAAATCTGATTCTGAAAATACTGGTAAAGGACAGATCATTGATGCAGACCCCACTGCTATTGTCGCCACCGCAGTAATTCAACTAGAAGAACCAATAGATCCTAAAGAGGGGGAGCGTCGTTTTCATTCACAGATGTGGGTGAAGGGGACCCCTCTGCATTTTATTGTTGATAGAGGAAGCCAGAAAAACCTCATCTTAGTAGAGGTCGTCAAACAGTTGGGATTGTTGACAACACCACACCCGCAGCCATACAACATCGGTGGCTTCGACAAGGACGAGATCTCTATGTCAGCCAACAGTGCTGATTGTCATATGGCATCCAACCCTTTAAGGATGAGGTATTATGTGATGTTGCCCCACTGGATGTCTGTGATGTTCTCTTGGGCCAACCATATATGTGGAGACGCCATGTTGTTTATGAGTCTCGACCCTGTATTGTCATTGTTACTTTGGGGGGTCATCTCTACAGAATACCAGAGGTAGTTCCAACTATTGTTCCACCTAAAAAGTGTCGCAATGTAGTATCTCATATTGCAAAATTCAGCTTCTTCACAATCTGTTCAAAAGGGGAACAAAAGGACACTACAACCACTATAGCCTTGCCCCCTGCACCTTCTATCTAACAAAAGTAGGTCGACAAGGTTGCAACAAAGCGCAAAGATTCCTTCTGCACACTGTCCTCTCATGTAGCTCAACTTTTTGAACAACCTCAGCTTCAATAGGTTCATGACAGACTTCCACAAACTAAGCAGCGCGACGTCTCCAACAATACAAGCAGCTCACCAAGATGCAGATCCAGCAAACGCTTTTCCTTCTCCCCCGGGAACTCAATGCAATGGAGACCATTTCTTCCTAAGGAGGGAGGATTGATCCAGGTGGATATCGATGGCCACCCACCTTTTCCGACTGTCTCAAAATAGTTTTTTGGCAATTTTGGCAATTTACTATTTTTAGTAGGTTTTAACTTTCGGGGCCATTTTGAGGGCCTAAATGAAGGTTTTTTGAGATCGAGGTTCTCAATGATAGCCAAAGGCTGATTGAGCCCCCAAAATGAATCTCCTCAACGATACCTTTCCAACGAGCTATCATACGCCTAAAACGAAGATCGTATGCAAAAGTTACGACCCCAGGAAGTTGATGTACTAACTTACCCAAACGAGGCCCACATGACTTTTGGCGCTTCATCTCCTAGGGTTAGGTTTTTGGATGTCTAGGGTTTTTGACATTATTGTTTATTGTAAAAAGGCCTTCAGAGCCTCATTGTAATCATCTTCTTGCGAATGCGAGTAGCCGTCACATCTCTTCTCAGAGATAAGCTGCCACCATTCTAGCGAGTCTTTCACTTTGTATTTTTACAGTCTTTGTACATTTCTTTCATTAATAGAAATTGTGTATTACTGTATCTCTATGTTTATGGTTGCATCTCTGATATATTTCTGTTATATTATTGGATATACGCGATATCTCTGTGCATTTCTTTATTATATCTCCGCTCTCATTTCATGCCGAAAATAATCCGGATCATGTGCTTTCAGTGTTTGCTTTGCAATTTTTTCACACATGTTCTTCCTTTGCTCATCTTTGTTTGATTTTCTTTATCAATCCACTTAATGTTTTGCTTTCTTTCTTTGCTCACTACTTTGTATAAGTCTTAAATCTCTGAATTTGATGCATCAACTAGGTTGAATGCTACTGAAGCTTTCCCTTGTTACTCGCATACCAGTCTGAAGGTGGTGAATATTATTGCCAACTTCTCCTTTCTATCATTTACCTTGATCATTTTCTTGTTTCTTTCTCCTTCTATCCCACATTTGACTGGTCTAGCTTAGTCATATGTTGTGTAGTTGGTTGAGTTATCTCTATTCACGGTTGTGTTGACCCCTGCTATGTATGCATTGCTTTCTCAGGTGTTTCTTCCACTTGCTTTGTTTGTTGTTGTTGTTCTAGGTTTTGCTCTGCATTGGTCTATATGTTTTCTTTTGTTCCTAATTTCCCCCTTCTCACTACTCTTCATTATGCTGCCAAGACTACTCATTTCTTGTAGCCCCATTCCTTTGAATGCCATTTTGTGCACTTTCTTGTATCATGGGAGTTGGTTTAGTCAAGCTTGGATCCCTTGTGAAGTCAATGGGGTTTTTTGTTGGCTTAATTCTTGAAATGCCCCTAGTTGGTCTTATTGGCTTGGTTGTGAACTTAGTTGTAATCTTGGGCCCATCTGTCTTCTTCTTCTTTGTTGTTCAAGATTCTTCTTCTACCTTTTATTGTTGATGTTGTTCGACTTTAACTTGGTTTTTTTTTACAGTGATTTTAATTTTTGATGGCTTTGATTATCATTACTTTTTCTCTTTCAATTGCTTCAGTATATTCTTACCCTACACTTGAATCTAGTGTCTATTTCATTTCCTTGCTTGCTCCATTGTTAACTTATCCTTTCTATATTCTGCCAACACCTTCATTGCTACTTTTTATAATTTCTTCTAGAATCAGGGGTCTTTAAAGTCGACGTCATCCTTCCTTTGAAGGAGGACTTCTGGGTTTTCCTCAATCGACTGACTTCCCAACTCAACATTGACCTAATAAATCTTCTTGGTTGACTTCTTTATTGTTTTCTTCCCTAACGATATTGTCGAAGTTGTTGCTCCTTCGACAAAATGGGTTGTAAACATTGTTCCTTCATTCTCTTCCTCCAATTTTCCATTGTGTAGGGGTGTAATTATTTTAATTTCAACCCCTCTAGCTATGTCTGGGACCAAGTACATGGTGTTTCACTAACTTGAAACCTTTGCAAAAATCTCCTTGACTCTTAGGTAATAGTTGAGTTCCATAGGTTCTCCTCCTACTCACTGTGCATACCACACTTTCGTAAAGCTGAGGGAAAGATGAATATGTACACTCAATGAAAAGTTCTTTCTAATATTTTGTGGTACTCTCCATTTGTTGTAGGTTGATTTCACTTACTTTAGCCATTCTGCAAACATATACTATGGTATGAGGTCATTGGTTCTACCCTTCTAGCTCGAGGCAAAGCGTTGGAAGTTCCACATGGTCAATGTGTTGGGTGGGGTAAATGAAACCTCCTCGATTGGGAAAACCCTTGACATGGTTGTTAGTTGATTTATATGTCTAAATCCTATTACATTTTACTATCAATCCAGAGTACGTAAACTTGCGAAGTGAAATCACTATATGTGCAGAACCAGTCCCTCCCTAATAGCAACAACTTCAAAGCAATTACATAATTAGACCTCCTGAGACTTGATTACTCTTTAATTGATAATCACTATGATTGGTAATTGTAAAAGCACATGTGACAACAATACTCTGTAATCTAGGATTGCTTGTTGCATAGATACTCCATTCCTAATCACAAGATTTGATTCCTCAGAGTTCATGCTCAGATGAGATAATGTATTCTACAACTCAAAAGAAACACTCCATACTCGCAGGAAAAGAAACACACTTGCAGAACTAGAAATACTTGAATTAAATCATACTTGCATAAATTAAATAAATGGAAATAAAAATCAATCTATACTAAGTAGCACTTTGTTCTCTTGTTGTGAATCCTTGTTGTCGTAGAACATGGTGCTAATGTTAGTTTACAACATAAATAAATTAATCTAATTACATTTTACATGAATCATAAAAATACAATCTACAACAAAACAAGAACTTATAAAATTGTAATTTATTCCATCATTATTTTGAAGTTGCTCTAAGGGTCCTCCTTTGAATGAACAAGGCACTCTTATTTTTACACGAACTTGCTTTGAAACCGAAATAACAAATAATAAATTCAGATCCACTAACTTCTCCTAGATCCACAAGTTTCTCATGTAGTTACAACCATTTGCTAAAAGTTAGCAACTAGAAATTAGCTCATAATATCTCCAAGATCTTCACAACCAATCTCATTAAAAACTGCAAAATTATTTCCATATCCAAGATATTTGAATGATGATGTCAAATCCATATTAAATCTTCAATGGTTGAAGAGGAAATTTGAATTTGTATGTGTGGATTTGGAGAAAGTGGTAAAAACTACATTATTACAGGAATATGCCTATTTCCTGTAATTTACTGGAATTTCCTGTAATCACTAGAATCTGCATGTTCACTTGTTCCTGTAATCACCAACAAACTAAACCAATTTCGAAAGATAAGTGAAAATATGCTATTTTTCTGATATTTAATCATGAATTCACTTAAAATACTAAAATAAATGCATTGGAAAATATTGAGCCTAATCCCACATATAAGCATAAAAATGGAGAAAAACAAGGTTACAGGAAAGTGAAAAGGGATAAATGTCAAGGGAAAAGGATGTGAAACTCAAAATTCCCCCCAATTGAAGATGTTGCATGTCCTCATGCAACCCTACTTTTGATTCTTCTGAGTTGTGTGATTAGGTCTTCTTCTTCTGAAAAATTGGAAAACGTGCTAGAAAGACTTTGAGTTGCAGTTGAGCTTTCTTGTGGTTGGTTCTTGTGTAAGAACCACAAGTTTTGTAAGTGCCAGTTTTTATGTGGTAACACTTACCTCTTTCAATTATTCTCTTTTCGTGCAACAAAATATCTCATCCTTTATCCACTTCAAATTTCAAAGTGATGGCTTTTGTTAATCTGTTGCCCCAATTTATGTTGTAGCTTTAGTCCTTTTAGAGAAGAAATGGTCAAGTAATGAATGCTTGACTTCTCATACTTGACAATAAACAATAGATTCCTGATCAACATTCCTTAGACAACCATCTACCAACTTTCACATGTTCCATATGATGTTCTTCATTTGCCTTTTCAGGGCCAAAGATGCTCCAATAAAGATTCCTTATTGTTGTTCCATACACAGTTATCTCAAGTTTGTCTTTCAAATCTGCTCTTTAGAAAAACAGGTTGTTGGAAATGTTGGCAATTTCAGTGAACAGAAAGCAAATCAGCGTATACTTGTCATTGATGGCAAGTACAGTTGTGGTTGCAGTGATGACAATAGCAATGAATAGCAGCGTAGCAATAATCGGGAGGAGAAGAGTCAGTGACCGTAGGATCCCATTCAAATTTCCCGAAAGAACGAGGGCCGTCAAATATGTAGAAGTTGCGAGAGAGATAAGCCATCGGAGAATCGGGGATCGGGACTTTGAAATATTCAGTTCACTCGACAACGAAAACCCCAAAATCACGATATGTGATTTCGCGATTTGATCGCAGCCGTTAAAGCAAGCTTGAGATATGGACCGTTGATTTTGCTCATCGGAGAATCGGGAATCGGAGTTTCACGAGTCTCGTGAACATTGACATCGAAAACCCCGAAATCGCGATATGCGATTTCGCGATTTAATCGCAGCCGTTGAATCCAGAATGAATCTGAACCGTAGAATCCAGGTTGTGTCGGAGTTTCGGGGATCGGGATTTCAATATGCAAAGAACACAATGCAACGAAAACCTCGATTTCACAATATGCGAAATCATGATTGAATCTAGACCGTCAGATCAACATGTGATCTAGACCGTTGATCCAACTCACGACAGCAGACCACGTCAGCTAGGGACACGTGGCACAACCAGGGAATGATAGGTGTCGGGCAAATTCAACACTTCAGG
>SNQJ01S0010453.1:190341-201447 GCA_010110895.2 Picea sitchensis
ACCACATGAAGAGAGATTAACAATGTTTAATAAGTATAAAATTGTTTAAGCTCACATACAACTGATTCACCCCCCCCTCTTAGTTGTTTTAGTATTTCCAACAGGAAAAACATATTTTTTTCTTTCAATGTGCCTAGAAATAGTTTATGTATTTTTGTTCATAAACTGTTGAAAACTACATGTCTTGTTGAAATCTACCAAGGTAATTACTTGGCATCACCCTTTACTCATTGTTGCTCCAAGTTGGAATCAAACTTGTTGCTCCAAGTTGGAATCTACAAGTGTTGGTAAGTAGAACATCTCGTGGAGGTATTTGGCCTACGCTACTTTTGAAAAACTGAGTACCTTCAAACAATTGGATAATGCACATATTTCTGACATGCATCAGAAAAATAAGAGGTTGGTTTAGTTCCACTGAGAAAACTTTGACAACCATGCTTTTACTCCAAGATTAGCACACTCTGAATATGAATTGTTAAAAGCGATGGACAAATAACAATCTTCCACTTCCTTGGATTTGTTTTGTAGGATCTAACCCTAAACATGTTCACCAAGGAACTGAAACCTTTCTTGTTGTTCATCTTTATAATGTGTTGTTATGACTCCTCATTGTGCAGGAATTATATAGTTGAATTTTGATTTGACCATGTTCTCGCATCCACCCAATTTGGTATTTTTGACATTTGAAAGGTGCCAAAGCATATCATGAATATTGTGAACAACCTCCAAGTGGAAAATTTGAATTTGGAGGGCCACTGATAGGCAAACGAATGACGGATTATCGGATTTGGATTTCCTATAACATGCAATTGTTAGCAATTTTAAAACAGATTTGTAATTTGACCAGCTTTGGATGATATCAACATTTGACCTCTACATGTGATAGCTACTTAAACATCCCTATAGCATTTAATTCATCCTCCAATTGATATATTTTGATTCAGAGTTGTGGTAGTATGCAACCTAATAATAGTTACACAATTCCAAATTCCTATAACAATTATTGTTTTCGTATAATTGCAATTGTTTTCCTGTAATTGCAGATGTTTTCCCATAATTGCAGTTGCCATATCTATGGAAGAGACATGCATAGCAACATTTTTATCAAGGGAATCTTTCAAGGCATCATAGGGACTTGGTCTTTAAAAAGGTATGAATAACCCTCCCCCCAACTAAAGGTTATTTCCATCCCTAGAAAAATTTGATAAATAGGGACGGGAAAATGAGAGAAACACAAGACGAATTGTAAGAGGCATAAGGAATTTTCCAAGTACGCTTCTTATAGAATTCAATGAATTCCTGATTAAATATTAAAAAATAACATCCTTGCACCTATATGAAAAGTCCATGAGTTCTGCAACAAATATATGGCATCCTGAGAGGCAGGAGAGCTGAGCTGGTCCATTGTTGTTCCTGATTTTATATGTAAGGCTCAAAGCATAATGTCAGGCATCACAAAATAAAGAGAGTTTTTAATATGAAAAGAAGATCAATAATTTTAGGAAAAAGAAGCTATGGCTGATTTCTAAGCTGTCTTTGCCTAGCTTCCCAACGTTCGTGGACACTTATGTCTTGTTCAATCACTGCCCATGAGCGTTCAATCTCAACACGAGTATTAGCGGTCTCTAAGATGGTATTAAACAAGGTTAAAGCAATGTTGGTCTGATCTTTAAGACTGGGCTCAATATTAGGCTGCCTTGCAATAGGTACAATCATGGAGAAAAGAAAAGTCAAAGGTTCTGTTGTTTTTAATATTTGCTTTTTCTATTTTCAATTAAACGAGAAAAGTTCCTAAAATTGAATTAATGGTCTAACAACTCAGAGGTCGTTTTTCGTATCTGAGTTAAATTTGAAAGTAATGAATGTAATGAGAGAAAAACATAAAGCTGTTAAAAAAAACAAGGCATCAATCACAAAAGAATCTTACTCTGCTACAGAAGAAGAAAATAGATGATATAACCTTTAATGAAGCATAAAATGTAGCAATCTAACTAACTCACAGGTCTTGTATTTGCTAATAGCAAACACATGGGAAAATCTGTAGGCAATCAGATAACTAAATGAAACATATAACCACAATAGAAGTTGTACTAAATTGCGACCAGGCATTCATCAAAGACATATGAATAAAGATGCTAGAATATGAAAGAACGGGAGAAGACATAACTCAAAATTGACGAAATATGGAGTCTCTGGTCTGCACTTGTATTAATTCTTAAAAATGAGAGATTTCTCTATTACAATCGGCAAGAAGTAGTCGCCCTTTCGTTAAAAAGTCAGATCACTAAAGACAAGATTTTTAAAAATGTCAGGTTTTGGGGTTTCACGATACTAACAGTCGGACATGTAAAGAACCCCAAATCCCGATATACAAAGTTGCGAAGTTAGTTTAAAATTAAACCAGGTTAATTAAACGATTAAGAATAATTAACAGTAATTAAATCTTTTCGTAATTTCGCGTTTCGGGATTTCTGCCTCAAACGACAGCTTAAAATCCCGATATACAAAGTCACGAAACTCTTACTTAATCATGATTAATTAAAAATTTAAACATGATTAATATAAATCATCAGTCACAATTTCGTGATCTAGGAATCGTTAAATCAAACTGAATTAAAGACAATTAATCTTTTCGCATTTTGAGAATCAGAGGTTTATCACTCATTACATCCAAAAAGCCCCGAAACCCGAGGTCCCGAAAATATTAACTTCTTAAGCATGATTAATTTAACCTTTAAACTAAAATTAACAGTGTAAATTGATTTTTCGCACATTCACGTTTCAAGATATTTCAATGTTGTTGCACCCAAAACTCCCGGTCTCGAAACACCAAAATTTGGTAATATTTATTATGGATCAACGAAAATATTTTCTAGCGTAAGGTGTGTATCTCTAGATGTACCCTCCTCATTAAAACAAAAAAATTCATCATCCGTAGAAATACGCTCGAATTAATGCAAACTGAGAGAAAATAAAAGTTTTCTATTTCGAATTTCATTCTTACTTTCAACAAAGTAGTAAGTTTTACTCAAGGAAAGCTTATGCATTATCCTCTGTAACAGGTATTCACATTTTATTACAGGCATCATGGCACCCAGGAAAACGTTGAAGAAGAATGATGAGGCCGGTGAAGGCTCAAATTTGAACTTAGATGTTCTGTCTGATACTAAGCCACATGTTGTAGATTCAATTAGGTCTAGATGCAGATTTTCGAAATCTTGGAGCGCGAAGTCATAAATTGCCCAAATGATTCTAGAGATGAAATTAATGACAAGCTCGGGACTAAACTCAGAGTTATAGCAGAGTTTGAAGTTCATAAACTAGCTAAACGACTAAAGCTCATGCCATAAAATGACATGATAAGCTGGGCTCTGGAGAATACCGATGTGCAGACTAGGAGCATCATAAATCACCAAAAGGTTGTTGTCGACTCTTTCATGCCGGAACATATCCAAGTAATGTACAAGCTATCCCCTGATCCTAAATATATTTATAATGCTGCATTCATAGAAGATTTTCAACAAAAAGAATGTGCAGAATGTGACCGAACCTACCCAGATATAGTTAAAACATGGTGGGGAATTCCAGTGAAATTCACAGCTGATTCTCATGGTATTTGTTTCACCACATCATTAAATGAATATATGGTCTATGTAGCCATGATGCTATGTAGAATTTTCGGAAGGAAAAACCCTACTCATTTCTCGGTGGAATGGGTATCAATCATGCATGAGGTAGCCGAGGGTTTCCTTTTGACTAGGCTAAGATTCTGTCAGATAACCTAACCAAGGAAATTACTGAGTATCAAATGGAGAAGTTAAAAGGCCAACCTGCCCCTTTTTATATGTCTGCTTATGTCATGGATGCCATCTGTTATATGACCCTATTTCCATTGATGAATTGGAGTTGGAACCCAACCTGTGTAGAACCTATCCATTTTTATCATTCTAAACTATGGGAGGAAAAGGTCAAAGATTTCTTTTATGAAATCTACCATAATGTTTTGATTCCTGTTCATCAAACATTATATGGTTATCCACCCCCTCAGATTTCAGAGCAAATTATGGGAAACCTTAAAACAGTTTCAGATTGGTTTGTTGAAGAAAATTTCTCTTATATCAAGGTTTTCATATGCTCAATTTCCCCTCATGCTCTCCCAAAGTTTCTGCCTGACAGACTGGTGTGCAGAGAAGTGGCTTACCAAACGGTAACAAGAGGCATTGGCAAAGAGCTAAAAGCAACTCAGAAGAAATTTTGGCCAGTGTTCCCTTTACAGGTTGGAAGGTTTTCATTGCTGAATTTTGGTCATTCCAAGGTAGAGGTTGCATCTTTAGAGGATGTCAAACTGGTAGACATCGAATTTAGAAGGCATAATCCATATCAAATTGTGGGAAATCACCTCGCTCAATGCAATATGAAAACATATGAGCATGAATACTCCCCCTATGATGATATATTCAAGGGAATCAGAACTTATGAGGAGATACAAGACAGAGTCCAAACGTTACCCTCTGACCAACATACCAACTTTTTCACTTTTCAAAGACACAGATGAAGTGGTTTGCCCAAGATACTACAAGGAGAATTGATAATCACTCCTCCAGAACTGGGATCCATACCTCCAGGTTTTGAAACAAAGTTTTCTGGTAAACAGACTACCGAGGAACCCCCAAAGAATCCTAAAGTGTCTTCACAAGGATTAGAAACATCGCAGGTAGAACATCTAGAGTCACATACAAAGGTTTAGTCTGAGACACCTCTAAAATAGAATCAAGCGATACCTCCTTTATTGCCAACTACTCCTGCTGATACCTCCAAAGCAATAGAAGGAATGCAATTCAAAGAGGTAGGTAGTACTATTACATCATTAACCCCTTTACAATCAAGTTTCAGGACTCCCAGTCTCAAAATTATATATGCAAGCAATATTACCCCGATCTCGCTTGAAGAGATACCTCCTTCAAACTTTTTCTTTAGCACAAAAAGGAGGGCTATAGTCAGAAGAGAATCGCAGCAGAAAGAAGGGATAATAACCAAAAGTCAAAGGATGGTATTTGATGGGCAGGGATTGGAAGATTCAGAGCTCGCCAAGGAGATGGATGGGTCATTAGGTGCCTTTGCTATGGCAAATTAGTGGTCGGTTGACAAACTGGCAGAACAATTAAGACAAAGGAATCTATTGATAGGTCAATTACAAAGTCAGATAATGGTTGTAGAAAAGAACGTCAGAAGCGAGGTCAGGAAAGAACTCGAACATGCTAGAGCCAACAACAAACAAGAAATCCAACAACTTAAATCTAATCTTGAAGAGATACATAAGACTGCCCAAGCAAGCCAAGGGTGGGTCATCCAACAAGAAGATTTAGTAAGGCAACTACAAGATAAATTAAGTACTATCGAAAGCAAGGTTGTAAATATAAAAGTGTTTCAAGCTCAGGCATTGGAAGTGCAACAGAAGCTGGAAGCAGCACAACAAAGTCTGCTCTCTAAGGTAGAAATTGTCCAAGATTATTTTTGGGAGATAGAGCAAGCATTAAGTGACATTTTTTTAAGAGAGAGAGAGGTTATCATTGCCCGGAATACTTTCCAAGAGGCGGTCATATCATCAAAAAAAGAAGGAATGACAATGGCTCCCAGATTATCCATTTCAGAACGAACCAGAGGTGATATCATACTAAAGACTTGGGAGTCTAACATAGCAGAGGGTAGGAAAATGGCAAAGGAAGTAAAAGAATCTTGTGAAGAAACTTTTTGTTCACTCAATAAGCAATTATTAGGCCTTGATAAAGATGATAGCTTTGGAATACTGGGTCAGATTGATATAGCTAAACATCTGCTCAACATTAAGGCGAATATGGAAGAAACCCAAGCTGAAATATCACAGATAAATCAGGCTGATATTGCTCAAATAGATAAATGGCTAGTGAAGCCTAATCTACAACTACAGTCTATTATTTTAGAAGATAGACGAATAGAAGAAAGATTGTCTCTGTTGGAAAATAAATTATATACTTTTGAGGCCAATAACTTAACAAAATCCTCCAGGTTGATAGCCCATTTTTTGGGCAGATGCATCAAATGTACTAGGCAGGAGAAAGAAACAAAGAAGAACTAGGTTGAGGATTCCAATTTTCTCATCTTGTAACTGTTTCTTTTTAGAAATAACGAAAATTCCAACCGTCTAGGGTTGAGAATTTTTTGTATAAATAGATATCCGAAAGAATGAACAAGGGCTACTTCTTGCCGATTGTAATAGAGAAATCTCTCCTTTTTAAGAATTAATACAAGTGCAGACGAGAGACTCCATATTTCGTCAATTTTGAGTTATGTTTTCTCTCGTTCTTTCATATTCCAACATCTTTATTCATATGTCTTTGATGAATGCCTGATCGCAATTTAGTACAACTTCTACTGTGGTTATATGTTTCATTTAGTTATTTGATTGCTTATAGATTTTCCTCTGTGTTTGCTATTAGAAAATACAAGACCTATGAGTTAGTTAGATTGCTACATTTTATGCTTCATTAAAGGTTATATCATCTATTTTCTTCTTCTGTAGAAGAGTAAGATTCTTCTGTGATTGATGCCTTGCTTTGTTTAACAGCTTTATGTTTTTCTCTCATTACATTCATTACTTTAGAATTTAACTCAGATACGAAAAACAACCTCTGAGTTGTTATACCATTAATTCAATTTTAGGAACTTTTCTCGTTTAGTTGAAAATAGAAAAAGCAAATATTAAAAACAACAGAACCTTTGACTTTTCTTTTCTCCATGACTGTACCTATTGCAAGGCAGCCCAATATTTAGCCCTGTCTTAAAGATTAGACCAACATTGCTTTAACCTTGTTTAATACCATCTTAGAGACCGTTAATACTCGGGTTGAGATTGAACGCTCATGGACAATGATTCAACAAGACATAAGTGTCTGCGAACGTTGGGAAGCTAGGCAAAGACAACTTAGAAATCAACCAAAGCTTCTTTTTCCTAAAAGTATTGATCTTCTTTTCATATGAAAAAATCTCTTTATTTTGTGATGCCTGACATTATGCTGTGAGCCTTACGTATAAACTCAGGAACAACATATTTTTGGCGTCGTTGCCGGGGATGGAGAATCAAAGTTATTTTTCCCTGGGAGAACGACATTGGTAAGTTTCTATCTTTGATAGTGAACAAAGATTGAATACATTATAAGGCTAATTTTTTATCTTTCACTTGGTGACTCCACAACTAATAAACTGGCATTTAATCGAAAAAATACCAGAAAGAATCCAGACGATAAGCAGACCTTGCTTGTATCCAATGTTGAAAAACTTCTAAAACCAAGAAGATACCTTAAACAAACTACTTCATCAACAAGTAAGATTTATCAACCCAAATCCATGCAGTCAAACACTAAGAGTCTACTTGAGCATTTATCTTCACAAAAAGGTTCCACCCAATTCCTTTTCAGAGAAACATTCACCAATAAAATCGAAACCCTAGAACCTGAGTTGGTTTTACCCGATTTTAAAGCCGAGACTTTTCCAACTGTCTCTTTGACCAATAGAGGTAAAATATCTATCTCACTTCCCACTTCGATTGAAATTTCATCAGTTCTCGAAGTTCAGCTTCCAACCCCTCAAAATTTAGAAGAGTATACCTTATACCTTGATTTGACTCCTGTTGGTTCTCATGTGTACACATCCCGTGAATCCGAAGAAACTAGTCCTCATTTTCCAAGTCCCTCTTTTTCAAATTTCCTGTCCCCTGACGGTCGATTTATTGAAACCTTTCCGCTTCATCCAGACACAACCGAAGGGTCACCATACATCTTTAAAAGTCTTCTCTATAATCTCCTAGTTTCACCCTCTAAATTATCAATGGCTGTGACCAGAGGAGGTGGTGCTGGAGGTGGTGGAGGTGGTGCTGGAGGAGGAGGAGGTGGTCAAGTACCACCTCCCTTTCCTAGAATTTTTGCCAAATTAGATGCTAGATATGCTCCTTTGGTCCTCCCAGTCCCTCTCTATCATCTACCTGAAAATTATATGAAAAACCTGTCGAAATTCACAAGAGAGGGAGATTTAACCACGACTGAACACATAAATTTATTCGATCAATTTGATGATATCCTTGGCCTTGAACACGAGGCTATTTATTCAAGACTCCTAGTTAAAAATTTTGAAGGACAGGTGAGAACTTGGTTCCGAGGACTGCCGACAGATTCCATAGAATCATATGACGAGTTAGAAAGCACTTTTCTTAGACAATGGGGAGAGGGAAAAGATCACCTTTATTATCTAACCGAGTTTGGAGCTTTAAGAAAGAAAACTTCAAAAACAGTTCTCGAACTTACTCAAAGATTTAATAAATTATATAACAAAATTCCAGCTGAGGTTAAACCGTCCCAGCCTCTAGCAAAAGTAACCTACGTCGGTGCTTTTGACCCTAATTTTGCTTTATTATTGAGAGAAAGAAGATTTTTCGATCTCACCAAAATGCAGGATGATGGCGTGAAAATTGAGTCAAACATGATGGCATCAGGAAAGTTAAAATCCAAATTTGAGACGGGAAATAAAGAAACTAGGCGATTCAAGCAGGACCCTCCGGAGTTGGAAGGTCCTCGGAAGATAAAATGGACGACATGGCTAAAATAATCAAAGATTTGTCGAATAAAATATCGAGAATGGAATTGGACCAATCAAAGAATGATCAATTCCCTAGAAAGGATTTCAGAAGGAATCCTAACCCTCAAATACAACAAAGACAAATTAAGAATGAAGAACAAAAGATTCAAGCCCCCTTTAAGAATGAAAATTTTATAGGAGGAGAAGATGTGTGAAATTTTGAGGAGTTCGAAGAAGACATTAATAATCTTGGCGATGATTGTCAAGAACTTTATTTGACGAGAAAAAATTATGAAAAATCTCTAAACGCAGAAGGTTGGTCTAATAACAATGAGAGTATGAATATTCCAAATGATTCTGCTTACCAAGGAATCATTGATAATATAATAGCCGAACTCCAACAGAAATATAATCTAAGGCATAGAAACATAAATGTCACAACTGCCCTAACGAAGAAAATTTTGCCGAGAGGGGAAACAGACAAGGCAGCTCCAAAAGCTATTGAAAAACAGACTGTTAAAACCAAGGCTACTGACACACAGTTTACCAAGACAAAGGCAACATAAACACCATTTGTTAATACAAGAACAACATAAATCCCCATAGCAGAAACAAAAACAGTTGAAACAAAAGCAACACAAATTAATAAATAAAAAAAAAGGGAAATATAAATCCAAACTAGAGAAGCCGATAGGACAGTGGGAAGTTTTAATCTAGAGAATGAGATTAATAAAATGAAGATCCCCGTACCTCTGGTCGAACTAGCAAAAAAACCTACTTACATGAAACAAATTACCAAAATGATAAATTTTTCAGATACTGAGAGTCAGGCTAACGTTATAAATTTGGAAGATGATAAACCAAATATAATCTTTGGCCCGCACTTTGAAGGTGCTAGAGATACCATTGCTCCCTTTTATGTTACACTAACTGTACATGATCATCTGCTTCATAATTGCATGTTGGATTCTTGAGCTTCTCACAATGTGATGCCCAAAGGTATTATGGATAGACTGGGTCTCGAAATTACTCGACCATACGGAGATCTGTATTCTTTCGATTCGAGAAAAGTCAAATGTGTGGGTATGATTAAAGATTTAGTGGTTAATATTTTGCAGATTCCTGTAAGAAGTGTTCTGATGGATGTGGTTGTTGCTGATATACCTCCAAAGTATGGCATGTTGTTATCTAGGTCTTGGGGCGCCAAACTTGGAGGATCCCTTCAACTCGATATGACATACGCTACAATTCCGGTCTTCAACGGACAGTTCACCCGCTTGTACAGAGAAACAAGGCTAGCATTTATAGTAAGTGATCCACTGAATCCGAATAACTACCCTGTTCATATCGCAGATCAAGATTTAAGAAATTGTATTTTATCAATAGATGATGACTTAGAAGATTGTACAAAAAAAATTGTACAGAAAAAGATAAAACAAAAAAGACAAATAAAGATGTATATAGTACTAGAGTTTGGAAAATGTATTTCGATGGTGCTTCATCTTGTGAAGGAGCAGGAGCTGGAGTGTTGTTTGTGGCACCAGGAGACGAGTTCATTATCCCTTTCTCTTACAGGCTACAGTGGGACATTGATTACACCAATAATGTATGCGAATATGAAGCCCTGGTTTTGGGGTTACAAGCTGCCAGGAAGTTGAAAATTAAAAACTTGGAAGTCTATGGTGATGCAGAATTAATTAAAAAACAGATAAATCGTCAGTACCAGACTAAACACCCAAGGTTAAGGTCTTATAGAAATTGTGCCTAGGACCTAATTGAAAACTTTTTCTCATTGATTAACGTTCACTACATTCCCAGAGCAGAAAATCAATAGGCAGATTCATTGGCCAAAGCTGCTTCAACGTTTGTACCTCCTATTGTTTTCAAACTTAAATATCATATAGAAATGAGGCACAAACCTTCAATACCGAACAATACACAACACAGGCAAGTTTTTGAAGATGATGAACAAATCAAACAATTCCTAGAAATGGTGGATGACTTTGCTGAAACACATATTGACCAAGAAAATCATAATGACCCTGCTTGGATTATGAAGGAAGGAGAAGATCCTCAAGAGTTTCAAGATAAGATTTCTAATCATCATATGATGATACTGAAAAATAATTAGATCCCCAAAGGTCTGATTCCATTGGAGAGACTATTTAATCATGACGACATTCCCTTGAAGTCTACTTTACAGCCTCAGCCAGAAGAAGTTGAAGATTGTGATATAGGCACCAAAGAAACTCCTAGGTTGGTAAGACTATCTAAGTACCTTCCTCCCGAAAGAAAAAAGTAAATATGTTGAGTTTCTCAAACAATATAAGGATGTTTTTTCTTGGTCCTTGTAACACACCCACTACCATAATCAAATTTTTCGTTGCTTTCTGCAGAATCAGAGCCCCCGAAATATCTACGGAGGCCTAGCGTAAGCTAGCTCTTTCTCTGTCTACTCCCATGTGATCGTGGGTCATGATCACAGGTCAAATAACCATG
>SNQJ01S0010453.1:202831-239492 GCA_010110895.2 Picea sitchensis
CCGTCACATCTCTTCTCAGAGATAAGCTACCACCATTCTAGCGAGTCTTTCACTCTGTATTTTTACAGTCTCTGTACATTTCTTTCATTAATAGAAATCGTGTATTACTGTATATCTGTGTTTATGGTTGCATCTCTGATACAATTCTTTTATATTATTGAATACCTGCGATATCTCTGTGCATTTATTTATTATATCTCCGATCTCATTTCGTGCCGAAAATAATGGGGATAATAGAAGGACTAGGAACAAGAGAAAATGTCCGGGGTAATAGAAAGACTAGGAATGGTTGAGGGTGCTCCGGTGGGGAATTTCAAGATCGAATATCAATCAATTTTGACCTCGATCGATACCCACTATTCCTCCCACTCAACCCGGCTAGACTCGACCTCGTTTTCATTAGGTTGTTCAGAGAGACGGAAGAGAGCACTAGAGTTCAGTCGGTTCAATGAGTAGGTTCAACCTAGAAAACATAGTGGTTAATATGTATATAAGAGACTCGATTGAAACAAGTCCGTCTTAGAACAAGGTGATAATGTTAGTTTACAACATAATAAATTAATCTAATTACACTTTACACGAATCATAAAAATACAATCTACAGCGAAACAAGAACTTGTAAACTCATAATTTATTTCATCATTATTTCGACGTCTCTCTAAGAGTCCTCCTTTTAATGAAGAAGGTGCTGCTATTTATACATGAACTTGCTTTGAAACTGAAATAACAAAAAATCAATTTGTATCCACTAACTTCTCCTAGATTCATGAGTTTCTTATGTGGTCACAACCATTTGCTAAAAATTAGCAACTAGAAATTAGCTCATAATATCTCCAAGATCTTCACTACCAATCTCATTAAAAACTCCAAGACTCTTTCCATATCCAAGAGATTTGAATGATGATGTCAAATCCATATTAAATCTTCAATGGTTGAAGAGGAAATTCGAATTTGGATGTACAGATTTGGAGAAAATGGAAAAAACTACAATAGTACATGAATCTGCCTATTTCTTGGAATTTCTTGTAATTACTGGAATCCTCATGTTCGCCTGTTCTTGTAATCACCAACAAACTAACTTGGTTTTGAAAGATAAGTGAAAATATGTTATTTTTATAATATTTAATCATAAATTCACTTAATATACTGAAATATATGCATTGGAAAATGTTGAGCCTAATCCCACATATAAGCATAAAAATGGCGTAAAATGGGATTACGAGAAAGTGAAAATGATAAAAGTCAATGGAAAAGGATGTGAAAAGATGGTAAAAGGATGTGAAAATATGATCATTATCATGTCTCAACAATGGCCACCCAAATTAGAAACAAAGGGTACCTTATCACCTTGCTCATTTATTAACACTCTTCATAGTGTACAAGGTTCTCCGTCAAGCTATAGATAGTTCCCTCCTCGACTATCTTTTCAATGGCTTCCAAAATATTCAAATTTTACATTGGATGCTCAATCATAACTGGTCAAATAGAGAGAAACTATTATTCAAGTCCATCTGAATTTATTCTTCTTAATTTGGCTCATCACCAAACCCTTTGAGTTTTTTGTGGTAGTTTCCTTAGTAAACTCCTCAATCCAGCTAAGTGGATTGGCCATCTTTGGGATGTTTTCTCCCATACTTGGCAACGCCATGATTTGACAGATTATGTTTGTTGTGATTTCAATATGTTCATTAAGCCAATTTTTTCCCTTGTGGTATCGACTCATCTCTTCTTTTAATCCCTCAAATCCATCTATCTATGGGGCATTTAGGTGTGATTAGATCTTTGTTTTTCTAACATGAGGGTTTCATCTCTCCATTTCCCCCTGACTACCACCCACTTGTTATAATTTTGACAATGCTTGTCTTAGTCTATTTATTCCATCTTAGCTTGACATATTTGTGGATCCTAGCTTCTAATTATATTATTGGTTGCTTATCTCACCTTTTCGTGGTAGGTTTGACCAATTTAGACCTAGGTTTTGTTGTTGTAGGTGAAAATTCTCCTCACATTTCCAGGTAGGTCAACTACAAAATATTCACTCAATTTTGCTCCATTGTGTTTTAATCTCCATTTATCTACAATCTTCTTTATTTTTTCACTCTTAAAATGTTTTTTCGTTCCTTCCTTTTGTCTATTATAGCCTATTCTATCATTTGAATGTGTTTCTCGTGTGGTGGTCATATCAATGACATAATTCTTTTAAGTTGCCCATTAAGTGTAGTTCATATGGTTAGCTTTTACTTTCGATCTAACTAGTCAACTTCCCTTGAATTATCTATGTTTGTCAAGTCCACTTCCCTTCGACTATCTCCTTTTGACCAATTAGCTTCTCTTTGAATTTCTCCTTTCGACCAATTGACTTATCTTCGACTTTGCCAATCTTTTGTTTTTTAACCCATCATTCATTGTCATATTTCCGATCACTTTCATTCCATCTTTCTTTAGTTTTTTTACTTTCACTTGAAACCCATTCTTATCTGTGGTGATGATTCTTTCCTTCTACATCAACTTCCTTCTTCTTTCCTCTGAATCTCTTTGGTGTCAATCACGCTTCTGTCAACTTGTTTCTTTGTTGCAACCTTCATCACTTTGCATTTGTTCCCAATCAACAATCATGACCGCTAATAATCCTCCTTCTTGTTGGTTTGTAGTGGCTAAGGCTTATCATTTAAATTCCATTTTTCAATAGTTATTTGTCCGACTTACCCTAACTAACTACTTTATTTATTATTTTTTTTCAAGAATACCCAACATATGATCTATTTTTCAAGTAGATTGTTACTTAGTGGTGCTACAAGGGTTTTCACCACTAGAATTTCTTTATTTCCTTATTTTTTTTCCAAGAGTCCACCAACAAGATGGTTTTCAAATAGACTCCTACTCAATGGCACCATTAATGGTTTTCACCATCGAGATTTTTATTTCTTTTCAAGTTATGGATGGCGCCTCTTCAATTGAGCACCATTGACTACCTTAAGCACCATTGACAACACCATTTTATCTTATATCTTATATTACATAGGGGCCAAGCCAATCTGTATCCAATTTTCTAGGTTTTACCTTGATTATGTTTTGGTACAAAAGCACCAAGTCTCTAATGTAGATCTCTTTTTGCCTTAAGTTTCTACCATGTTAGGTTTTCTATTGTTGCATCTATACTTATTGATGGTGAAGAGATATTATTCTTTCATCGTTGATTTTATTCAGTTTGTGCAGTCGATCCTCTTTGGCTTTAGTCGAGTCAAACTTCAATACTTTAGCTAGCCTATTGACATCATCTATAAAACACAATGGGATCATCGTCTCTTGTCCATATACCAACTTGAATGATGTCTAATCAATCTGCCTCTTGTATGCAATTTTGTATGCCTACAAAATAATAGGCACCTTGTTGTGCCAATCATCTCTGTTGATATTACACATTTTGGTGAGTACTTTAGACAAGGTATTGTTAAATGATTCCACTACTTTATTTTCCTATGGATGATAGGGAGAACTATTTTTATGGTTGATTAAAAATTCATTCATCAATAATTCCTGGTACTATTCACAAAGTGAGTTCTTTGATCACTTATTATTGTCAATGGGTAGCCAAACCTTGTAATGATATTCTCATAGATGAATCATGTTGTTACCTCCTTAGTGCAAGTCTCAATTGGATATGTCTTTGCTCATTTGGTGAGGTATTCCATTGCTATAATAATGCATCTATCTCTAGTATTTTTTCCTTTCTTTGGGAAGGATACAACAAAGTCAATGGCCCAAATATCAAAAGGGAGACTTGGGGTTTATTGATATTAAGGGTATCTCATCTCTCCATAATGGTTGACCCAACCTCTGGAATTTATCACATTTATTAACCTTTTCTCTGTAGTCCTTATTTAGTGTGGGCCACCACAATCCAACTTGTAAGATTTTCCTAGATGTAGTGTTTGCATGGAAGTGACCACCTGCATGATTAAAGTATGCTTCCTCTATTATATTCTATCTTTCATTGTCAAGGAACATCTTCTAAGCACATCATCTGGTCCAATTTTGTACAAACATCCATTTATCAGTGTATAGGGTGCAACCTTCATTATCGATATTTTCTTTTTCTTTTCAGTCAGATCATGAGGAGCCTTCCCTTCTTGTAAGAATTGGACAATTTTTGCTAGTTATTTTGGTGCAACTTCCATTTTGAATAAGAGAGAATCTTGGAGATTGTCATCAATTCACATTGGCTTTTCTCTTGTTTCAAGTCACGATAGGTGGTTAGGACCAAAATTTATTACCTTGGTCGAACAATCACTTTAAATTCAAAGTATTTAAAAAGAAAGAGCCATCTACAGGTTCTTCCTTCATGCATTAGCTTGTTGACCAAGGATTTTAATGCTTGGCAGTCACTGTGAAAAAGAGAAAAGGTTGGCCATTAAATAATGTCTGAACTTCTAGAGGGAAAATATCATCCTAAGTCCCTCTCTTTCTGTAGTTGAATAGTTTCTTTATGCTTTATTCAATTTTCAACTAACATATGCATTGGGCTGATAGACTCCTTCTTCTCTTG
Organism: Picea sitchensis; assembly: GCA_010110895.2. Lineage (NCBI taxonomy): Eukaryota > Viridiplantae > Streptophyta > Pinopsida > Pinales > Pinaceae > Picea > Picea sitchensis. The sequence goes on from SNQJ01S0010453.1 coordinate 207,378, forward strand.
GTTCCACCAAAATGACCCTAGTTTTTATAGAATATGTGTCAACATGTGCGTGAATCTTCTTCTTCCAAGCTAAGAATAAATTCTTTGACCAAATTTCTTTCTAATGTTTCAAATGCCTCAATACAACCCTTGACCCAAATAAATTATACGTTATCCTTCAAGAGCTCATCCATAAAAAATGTTATATTTGAATAGCGTCTGATAAATTTTCTGTAGTATCCCATGTGACCCATAAATATTCATATTTTCTTTGGGTTTATAGGAGGTTGAGTATAAATTTTATCTTATCCATGTCGACTTTGATCCCATTCTTCTAGACCACATGACCCAAAGTATACCAGTTAGAGTGGCAAAGATGCATTTCTTTATGTTCAAGAATAGTTGCATTTGTTGGCATCATTCCAACATCAATCATAGCCAATGTATGTGAATTTTCATTAGGTTGTCTATTGTCCAATCATCAAAGTACACCACCATAGTTTTATAAATGTACTCTTGGAATGCTTTCACCACTGTCCTTGAGGAGACAACAAGGGAATCTTCAATCTGAATGGAATAACTTTGTAAGGAAATGAACCAAACTCCGTTACAAATGTGGTTTTCACTTATTCTTCCTTTGTAATAGGTATCTATATGGTACCATAAAAAACTGTCGGTAAATAAGCAACATTCGTTACCTACTACTTTGTTAATAATTTCATCTACAAACAATGTCAAGAAGGGGTTGGTAAGTGTTGCTTTGTTTAATCCCCTAAAATTGACACGAATCCTTAGTTTCTTTAGGTCTTGTTTCTTTGGCTAAATGACCATGTGGATATCCCACTTTGAATTGTCATTAGGATATACAATACCTGCTACCAACATGTTTTCGATTTATTTTTATTCAAATTCTTTCTATATATGCACTAATTTGTAGGGTTTTTTTCTCCATTGTTTTAACATTTGGAATGAGGTTGATTTTCATCTCCCCTATATCTTTGACTAGACCCTTTAAATATTTATAATCTCGAGAAAAAAACATCCTGGTACTCATTTAGCGGGTCAACTATTTTTCTCTTCTTCTTCTCCTACCAATAATCTCTAATTTTGGCCATCTTCAATGAACAATCATTTGAGATGTTGAATTCTATGATTTTCAACTCAGCATCCATCCATGTTGATGCATTTAACTCATCTAATTTTCTTTTACCTTCCTTGATTTCATTATACATGGGCATGTAGTCAATCTTATCCCCTTCTTTATTTTTCTCTTCAAGTTGTCTTGACACTTTTAACACATATTTTACTTTCACAACTTTCAAAATATCTCTTCTCCACCCAAAGCTCTTTCCTGGAAAGGTTTCATTTTCCATTTCAATTCTTCTTTCCTTTTGAATATTTTGCTCTTTTTCTTGGCATGAGATTTATTTATGAGTCGACGTCAACCCTACATCAAATTTCGACCTGTCCTTCTCTTTTATATTGTTGGTGGTCAGTTTCTTAATGAACTCCTAAATTTCTCTCATTGCTTCTTCTAGTTCCACTTTCATTGGTACAAAGGAAAAATCATTTATAAAATTTTCTCTTAAGTCCTTCTATCTCGGTGCATCCCCTCTGGCTTTTTCAATTTTATACCACTTGTAAGGAAAGTCTTCTTAAGTGTTAGGGAAAATATGCAACAATATTAATTCATCATGATACTCAATCCTTCACCACTCTTTTTTGTATTCCTCAATATGTTTGGTCAGGTTGATCCTAGGTTTGAACTTTCCAATATGCACTACCACTATCATATTATTTCCTCCAAATATCTCTATGAAATACATCATCATGGTGGTCCAAGTATATATTTGAGGGGCATGATCACCCCACCAATGAGCAACTTGTATTGTAAGTGACTGCACTAAACTTTGTAGTTGTTGGTTGTGGAGCCTGATTATCTTCCTGATTTAGAGGTCTTTGTTTTTAGGTATGTTTATAACCCATGAAGACTATACACCCCTCCTCGCAGGGGGCGGGGGGGTTTCCCCCTTGCGGGGGTTCAGGGGTGAAGCCTCTGAAGGAAAAATTGCCTTGTAAATGTATATTGTAATTTCATAGTAAATATGGACTGTTCATTATAAGGTCGCAAATCTGAGGGTAGAAGTTATGTTAGGGTTTTTTTCCCTAGAAGGCAATCCTCTTGTATTATGGCTGTGTATTCATTGTGAATATTGTATTATGAGAGAGGATATTGTGAGAGAAAAAAGAGGAAGTTACAACGGGTGTGTTGTAGGTTGTATCCCTTCATTTTGCTGGATAATAAAAAGGAAGGACCTGGAAATTTCTCTAGTGGACGTAGCCCACATTGGGTGAACCACGTATATCTATATCTCTATTGTATTGTGTATCTTCTGTGTTTTGTTTCCGCATTTGTTTATTTTATTGTTTCACGATCCTGTTTTTCTAACAACTGGTATCAGAGCAAAAGAGAACTCGCTGGAAAAGAGGGTTCCTGGTTCGAGTGGGAGCAATGGCGGAAGATGGAAAGTTTAGGGTCGATAAATTTAACGGCCAAAACTACCAGTTATGGAAGATACAGATGGATGATTATTTATATTAGAAGGATCTATTCCTACCATTGGGCGAAATAGAAAATAAGACGATGACCATGGAGCACGAAGAATGGGAGGTTCTCGACAGAAAGGCACTAGGAACAATACGGCTAAGCTTGGAAGCGTCAATAACTTTCAATATTTCAAAAGAAAAGACAACAAAGGAGTTGATGGACACATTGGATAAATTGTATGAAAAACCCTTGGCGTCCAATAAGGTATTTCTAATGAAGAGATTATTTAATATGAAGATGTCAGAAGGTGGGTTTGTTGCAGATCATTTAAATGAATTTAATATGGTTACTAATCAGCTAAGTTCTGTAAAAGTGGAATTTGATGATGAGGTTAGGGCTCTTCTAATCTTGTGCTCATTGCCAGAAAGCTAGATGGCTTGTTCATGGTTGTAAGTAACTTTGTCTCTGGTTCAAACATTATAAAATTTGATGATGTTGTTGGTGTTATCCTTAGCAAGGAAATGTGACAAAAAAACACAGGTGAGACATCAGGTAATGCGTTAAACATGGAGAACAGAGGAAGACAAAAGGATAGAGGAAAGGGCTCAGGGAACCATGGGAATTCTAGAAAGGGTAGATCCAAATCCATACTAGGAAAGATAGAGTGTTGAAATTGTGGGAAGAAAAGACATCTGAAGAAAGACTGGAGAGCTCCAAAGAAACAAAGAGATGAACAATAGGAGAAACATCAGGAAGCAAATGTAACAGATGATGTGTTACAATATGCTTTGATTATTGTTTTAGATAATATTTTTGATTCTTGGGTAGTAGATTCAGGGGCTTCATTTCATGCCACACACCATAGGAAACATTTTATAGATTATGTTCAAGGTGATTTTGGATAGGTTCATTTGGGTGATGATGGACCATGCAAAATTGTTGCAATGGGAAAGGTAAAAATAAAGAAAAGGAATGGAAACCAATGGCTTTTGAAAGAGGTAAGACATGTTCCAAATCTAAGGAAAAATTTAATTTCAACAGGGCAGTTGGAAAGTGAAAGTTGTATATTCATATTTATAGATAAGATGTGGAAGGTCACAAAAGGATCACTGGTGATAACAAAAGGAGAGAAGGTGGGTACATTGTATTTATGTACTAGTAATACTGACTCTTCTATCTCTTTAGCTTCTACAGGAGTGGATACATCACTGTGGCGTCATAGGCTTGGACACATGAGTGAGAAGGGGATGAAGATAATTCACAAAATAAGTGTGTTACCATATCTTAAACAAATTGATTTGGATTTCTGTGAGCATTGTGTTTATGGAAAACATAAGAGAGTCAGATTTCTAAGAGTTGGAGAAGAAAAGAAGAGTGAAAGATTAGAGCTTGTGCATACAAATGTATGGAGACCTTCTTAGGTATCATCTCTTGGTCACGCTCATTATTAAGTTACTTTTATTGATGATGCAACTAGATAAACTTGGGTTTGTTGCATTTGACAAAAATATGATGTTTTTGATACTTTTTAAGAAATGGAAAGCTTTGGTTGAGAATGAGATAGTAAAAAGGTTGAAGTGTCTCAGATCAGATAATGGAGGTGAATGTTGTAGCAAGGAGTTTGATGATTATTGTTCATACCATGGGATTCATAGAGAGAAAACAATTCCAGGAACACCACAATAAAATGGTATGTCAGAAAGGATGAACATGACAATCATGGAGCATGCAAGGAGTATGAGATTGCATGCTGGGTTTCCCTTATAGATTTGGGCAGATGCTGTAAATAATGTTGTTTACTTGATACACATAGGACCTTCAAGCTCTTTGGATGGTGGAATTCTAGAGGAGGCATGGACAGGTAAAAAGGTAAACTATTCTTTTTTGAAGACTTTCGGTTGTGAAGCATTTGTCCATATTGATAATGAAAATATACCAAAGTTTGAGGAAAAATACAAGAAGTGTACCTTTATTGGATACAGTCTCAATGATTTTTGTTATCGCTTATAGATTATGAAAATCACAAAATCATTGGGACTAGAGATTTCATATTCAATGAGAAGGTCATGTACAAAGATCAGTTGCAGGGAAAGAAACAGGAAAAAGAAAACCCAGAATACACAATGCTTGATGAGATCATTGAAAAACAAATTCCAAAGGTACCAACAAATCAAAATGTACTACAACAAGGGAAGCAGGTACCTAAAACTCCTACAAGTGTTTTTAGAAGATCTACCAGGTTAAGTAGACCCCCTGAATGAAACTCTCCTTCAATGTAATATTTATTGTTGATTGATTTTGGTGAACCAGATTGTTATGAAGAGGCAATGCAAATAGACACTAAAAAGAAGTGGGAGCAAGGCATGAAAGAGGAAATGGATTCCTTGGTAAATAACCAGACTTGGGACTTAGTTCAGTTTCTTGCAGGAAAAAGAGCATTGCAGAATAAATGGGTTTACAAGTTAAAGGAAGAAGATGGAGGAAAAAAGTGGTACAATGCTAGACTTGTTGTAAAGAGGTTTTCACAAAAGAAAGGTATAGATTTTGATGAAATATTTTCTCTTGTTGTTAATATGACTTCAATTAGGACTCTTTTAAGTCTTGTGGTAGTAGAAGATTTGCATCTTAAACAGTTAGATGTAAAAACTACTTTTCTCTATGGGGATTTGGATGAAGATATTTATATGCAGCAGCCATAGGGGTATGAGGTCAAAGAGAAATAAAATTTGGCATGCAGGTTGAAAAAGAGCTTGTATGGCCTAAAGAAAGCTCCAAGACAATAGTATTTGAAGTTTGACAGGTTTATGACAGAACACGGTTATAGTAAATGTCATTCTGATCATTGTGTTTATTTTAAAAGGCTAGAAAATGGAAGCTATATTATCTTGCTATTGTATGTAGATGGAATGCTTGTTGCAGGGTATAATATGCATGATATAAATGTGCTCAAGAAGAAATTATCTAATTCATTTGCAATGAAGGATTTGGGTGTTGCAAAGAAAATCCTTGGTATGAGAATAACAAGAGACAAGAAAAATCACAAATTGACATTGTCTCAGGGTGAGTACATAGGGAATGCGTTGGAGAGGTTTAGAATGCATAATGAAAAACCAATTAGTACAACTTTGGCCAACCATTTCAAATTAACCAAGGAAATGTGTCCCAAGACACATGAGGAAATATAATACATGTCCAGGGTCCCTTATTCATCAATAGTTGGCAGCTTGATGTATGTGATGGTTTTCACAAGACCGGATATTGCACATGCAGTGGGAGTTATGAGCATGTATATGAACAATCTAGGTAAAGAACATTGGGAGGCAATAAAGTGGATTCTCAAGTATTTGAGAGGTACTTCTACTCATGCATTATGTTTTGTAGGTTCAGACACTGTTCTACAAGGATATGTTGATTCTGATATGGCAGGTGATAAAGATAGCAGGAGGAGCACCACATGGTATGTTTTTTACTGTAGGTGGAACAACAATAAGTTGGATTTCAAAACTACAAAAGGTTGTTGCACTTTCAAAAACAAAAGTAGAGTATTTTTTTGCTACAGAGGCTAGTAAAGAAATGATTTGGTTACAGAGGTTTATGTAGGAATTGGGAAAGAAGCAGGAGAATAACAGGTTGTACTATGATAGTGAGAGTGCCATTCATCTTGCAAAGAACTCAACCTTCCATTCAAATACTAAGCATATACAACTTAGGTACCATTTCATATGATCTATCTTGGAAGATGGACATTTGAAGTTAGAAAAGATACATACTAGCTAGAATCCTACATACATGTTAACAAAGGGAGTAACCAGGGAGAAACTGAGTTCCTGCTCAGTTTCAGCTGTTCTTCAAACATGAAGGTGAAGATGAGAAATTTTCCAGGTCCAAGAAGGATCATAGTCCAATAGATACAACAAAAGTGGAGTTGTTGTGATCAGTCTCCAAGTGGGAGATTGTTGGTTGTGGAGCCTGATTATCTTCATGATTCAGATGTCTTTGTTTTCAGACATGTTTATACCCCATGAAGACTGTACATACCTCCACGCGGGGCTTTCCCCCCCTGCAGGGTCCAAGGGTAAGCGAGCCCCCGGAGGAAAAATTTCCTTGTAAATGTATATTGTGATTTCATAGTAAATATGGACCATTCATTATAAGGTTGCAAATATGACGGTAGAAGTTATGTTAGGGGTTTTTTCCCTAGAAGACAATCCTCTTTTATGAGGGAATTGTATTGCGGCTATGTATTCATTGCGGATATTGTATTTTGAGAGAGGAGTCCATGAGAGAAAGAAGAGGAAGTTACAACGGGTGTGTTGTAGGTTGTATCCCTTCATTTTGTTGGATAATAAAAAGGAAGGACCTAGTAATTTATTTGGTGGACGTATTCCACAATGGCTGAACCACGTATATCTGTGTGTCTATTCTATTGTGTATCTTTTGTGCTTTATTTTCGCATTTGTTTTATTTTATTGTTCCGCGATCTTGTTTTTCTAACAACAATCAAAATTTCTCTCCAATAGGGGATTCTCATTCTTTAAATTTCAATGGAAAGAATGTAGTTGGTTCTACATTTGTAAGCATCAGATTGGGGCACTGTCTAATTATTTTATTATAAATAGTCAACACTTCCCTAATGGAAAAGCAAGTTTTGGAACTATCCCTTGGTATAGCTTCAATTGTCTAGCAATATCTCACTCTTGATTCATAATTCTTTATTTGCCAATCGTATGACTATGTATCCGGATTTTGACCAATGTTACGAAGAAAATCTCTCTATGGCTAGGTTAAACCACAATAGACGAAAATGACTGCATAAATCAACTCTATTCCAAACATATGCTATATAAACCAATATGCAAGCGAGATAATAAAGAGGCATACCTCGTCCAGATGTTCAATGAAGTCCACCGTTGAGCACTTGAACCCAAAGCTATATACCTGCAACTAGTTCTCAACAAACAAGAAAAGCAAGCATATGGTGATTATGAAAAAGGTTAGCACATTAGATAGCATAATCCATTAATAACGTAACAAATACACCCATGGATAATAACTCGTATATTTGCAAGATATCAATTGGACGGGAAAGGAGTATTTCTATTAATGAATGATCAGTAGAAGCGAAAATATTACAGACTTCTGTGTCAACACAGTTCAAAATCGAGAAACTAAGTTCCTTCCAGCTGAGCCTCCACCACTTCAATCCTCCAGCAAAGGCAAGCTCATAAGAGAGAAACAATGAGGTTCTCAACCAATAAGGGAAGAGCTTGGGGACTGAACATTGTGTTCAAACTTAAAGGACAAAGGGATGTAGACTCAATATGAAGTAATAATTTCTCCAGAGTAACTTTTCTCTCGAAGTTGAATTCTCTCCTCTTCCATAGCTCAGAATTGACCCATTTATAGCCTTCAAAATGGAACTAAAGGGTCGAGTCGGAACATTTCCAGTATATGGAAGGCCAAGGATTAGAGATCTCCAGTCGTGACATGGAAACCCGACATTTAATTTTCATTTTCTGGCACAAATCCCGATGTACACGGGCTGTAATGGATCAAACCGCATATATGCTTATTGTATAGTGTGCAAGATGCATATATGTGGAAAAATATTAATTTTTGTCTCTGGATTTTATCAACAGGGAAGATAAGTCTGCATAGGGGAATGGAATAAGGCCCTCTCTGCAAGATTGAATAGGGTGAGGCAAATCTTTCTCTAATAGATGCCCTCTAATGTGTGAGGCCAGAGGAGTATCTACGATGGACGAAATACATTATAAATAACCCAGAAGTGGAGTGATAGGGGACCAACTAGATGAACTCGTTCCTCATTACATTCTGCTCTAACTCTACATACATGGTTGCTAATAAAATCACACTGCAAATCCATGTGAAAGTATACCAAACAAGTGTTCGTGGCCATGAATAGGAAAATACAAATGCGGTTACATGCCAATATCTGTCATAGTCATGAACAAGGCCCAGTAGAACCAGTCTCAAAACCAATCTGAAGATATCTGTATACCATGGAGTACGATCTGATCTCCCATGATCATTGAATTCATATAGTTACTAGTCTAATGAAAAGGAAGCAACAACTCAGGAAAGTTGCGGCCACATAGTGATGTCTTAAAGTCTTCTACACAATTTTCCAAAGGTGAAAGTCTTCATCGTGTGAATAAAGGAGTTGAGGTCGAACATGATGATACATCGTTTGATTATCGGTCATTGATGTATACCGTTAACAAACACGAGACAACCTACCGATAATGAAAGTAGGTATCAAGGCATCAAGTACATTCTTGCAAGTGTGAATAGAGGAGCGATGTCGAACACTTGAAGAATCCATCGATCAAGAGACATTGATGTATTCCCAACTGTCGATGGTGAGAGAGTCTGCCACTGATGACTGCAAGCCTCAAGGTACTCATAAGACTCTAGGTCCCATTTGCAGAAAAAATGAGCTGAAGTCGATGGAAAGAGACCCACTGAAAGAAGAGCATTAAGGCATCTCTCATCAATCAGCATGAGGTACAAAGCAAGAGCTTCATGATTTGGTGGAAATCGAATGAAGAACATGTTCACGAACCAATGACCCTGTGTGTTATTCATGTGTGCCAAGCACAAGCGATACATGAAAAAGACCCTATGAATAGAAGCCAATGATGAAAACTGCTGATAAAGGCGAGGATAACACCAATAAGGATAATGGCATCCAAGACACTGCACGAATCCTAATGTGTGAATAGATTTCTTGCTATCGAACACAAGGGAAACCACCCAGTCAACGACCAATGATGAAATGTCGACTGTTGATTTCAAGGTTACCTACCAATGATGAAAGTAGGGCCAGGGTGCATGATAGGACTTACAATATCATGTGATTATGAGACAAACTGAGGGTATGGCCGACATGAAAAGTCAAGAGTTCTGAGTAGTGGCCGACACAGGTTGAAAGACTTCCTTTGAACAAGAGCATGAGACATATGGAGGACTCCAACAACATAGACCAATGATGAAACCCTGAGATGTAGGAGGCATCAATGAAATTCTCTACGGGGACTGGAAGAGTAAGCATTCGGTAGAGAAGACTCTGTAACAAGTTCTACTTCCTAAGCCCATGATAATCCCAAAATTATGATGATGAATGGACTCAATAACTTTGTGCTCTGTTCAAAGGCAACACGACTGCTGGCAACATAAGATAATACTCCCTTCCTGTCCATCTTTTTTTGTTTTTTCATAGACAAATGAATGCTATGATACAGAGGAGGAAACGAGTGTCGCAAGTAAGAAAAACTAGTTCCAACAGTGGAATGTACCTATGCTTAATGCAAGGAAATGCATGTGGGAGATGGACACTTGGGGGTATGTTCCCTCCTCGGTATAGGGTGTCAAATTGCGAAGGATATAAACAAGGCTCTGCTTGGTTGAGGATGCAAAACTATTGAGGCAAACAATTTATAAAGCAAAGTGAGAACCGACTATAGGCTCAATATTGCAAGCAAGGGCATGAGATACAATCACAAATTAACGCCAAAAAATATCCATTTTTATGTCTTTTAGTCTACTTGGTGTGAAAAAGGGATAAACTTGTGCCAAATAGACGTCTTTTCGAAACCAATTTACGAGTGTGAAAGAGACAAGTTCACTCGACAATCTTTTCACTTTTTGATAACGAGTCGGAAAAGAGCTTAACGAAGACTCACAACCTTTCAAGTCCAATTTAACGAGCGTGAAAGGGACAAATCACTTGACAATCTTTTCTCTTTTGAAAACTAGTCGGAAAAGAGCTTAACCAAGAGTCGAGGATGTTGTTCTAAGCAAGATATAATGGGGGAGGCCAAGGCTCCCATGCAGGACTTCTGTGAAATGTCAGTATCTTATGAAGAGCTGACACAAGATTGGGAAAACCCAAAGATTTCCAAGTTGAGGAGGATAAAATACTTGCAGAGGTTACCTTATCTACAATATAATGAAGAATTTCCCTTATCTGGAAGGGTGTAGAAGAAGGAATTCGAGGCTCTACAAGATCATTCCAATCAAAGGAAACCACCCTAGGACTTGGAGGGAGCATAGTCGAAGAGAGTTGAATGCTCCCTAGTGAAGAAGGTACACAACTAGAAATTCTAAAGACATGGTTGAAGGACACATCACCCTCCAAAATAAGAGTGGGATTGACTGAAGATTGCATTGATAATTTCACTTCCTTAGGCTTGTCACTCTTCAAGAGAAGAGTGGGATCGACCGAAGATTGCATTAGCACAATCAATTCTTCAACCATTGGTTGAATAGGATGCGAGACAATAAGGTCAAGAGATGCATCACCCCCCAAAACATGAGTGGTGTAAATCGAAGATTACATTGAAACAACCATTGGTTGAACAAGATGTGAGACCACAAGGTCAAGGGATGTATCAACCCCTAAAGGAAGAGGGGTGTCATTCGAATATTACATCGACATGATTGTTGTATCAACCAAATGAGGTTGGGAGGCAAAATACAACTTAGAACCCGAAGGGCCCCTTGGAAAGGACCATGCTTCTTTTACCACAATAGTAGCAGGGCACAAATGAGTAAGGTGATCTCCTCTGCAAAGCCTACAAAGGAACTTGGGATTATGTCTTACACGTCTAGGCTTCTCAATTGTATGAATTCCCCTAGCATGACTTGCAGTGGTTGGTGACATGCTCCCACCATGACTTGCAAAGGCTAGTAGCAAATCCCCAACATGACTGACAGAGGTTGGTGATGTATGTGCAGTGTGACTAGCGATGACTAGACTTGTGCCCCCAACATGACTTGCAATGGTTGGTTGCTGGTCTTCAACATGACTAGCAAAGGTTGTCGAACCATATCCAACATGACTAACAGATGTTGGTGATATAATGCCAGTATGTGGCTGACCCTCACAAGATGCAGTTGAGGAAGGTAGGGTCCAAGGATCACTAAAATAGGAAGTGCGGAAAGGAATGGACCTCTCTGTCGAAATGGGCCTACTGGACATGGCGTAAATGTGGTGAGTCGGTGTCATAAAGTTGAAAGTACCCATAAGGGAAGAATACATTCTGAGATTGATATTCTCAGTTTTCGGTTGAGAATTATCGATCACAGGGATCAATGGTCCAATACATGCATTGGGACTAGAGCACGCAAAGGATAACTGATCGATCGTCGTGATCTTCCCTTCATGAGGAAAACAAAGAGTGTGAAAGACAGACGATATGATGACGACCATAACATAGGTCCAATTGCATCCTAGTAACAAGTTATAATTGAGAGGCGAATCAACTACCTCTACCTCCACCTCTATTGTCTTCCCACCTAACTAGACCCAAAAGGCAGGAAGAGTACCGCAAGGGCGAAAGGAATGACCGTCAAAAGAAATCAACATGTTCGATGAATTGGAAAGAGTCGGAGAACCGAGAGCTTTCCAATAGACCAGGGACATCATACACGTAGTAGCGCCTTCATCAATAACCACACGTTTGATTGTATACTTTGAGTACTCCACGTGGATTTGGAAAGCCACATGGTAAGGCAAGCGAGGCTTAACATTTGTGATGTCAAACTTGATAACTTTTGAGCCACTGGGTTCTAGAGCTCCTAAAATAGAGAGTAAGGTATTCCTCTGTGAGGAACATGTCTGGAGTACCTCCAAAGTCGACATCACACAAGGGGTTTGACCCAGGTCCTCAACAATAGATTAGTTCTGGGCGACTCTAGCATTTGGATTATGGGTAGAGCGCTTGAGTACTCCTTTCGGAATACGAGGTGGTGGCTCTGGTTTCTCAATCTGTAAATTCATCTCTAGAGGAGAAGGAGGATATTCTAGACCAGGAATAACTTGTTTAGAGCTATAGTCTCGAGATCGAGTGGCTACATGAACTTTCACATCGACCATATTGATACATAAATGGTCGCCATCTTGCAATTGCTGGTTTTGACTTCCACCAACCACATTTTTGGTGTTTGAGGAGCTTGAGTCTAGGTGCTAATTATATGGGAATGTATTCGTCAACATGACAGATGATAGAGATAATAGCCTTGCAACTTTTGCAAGTTTGGGGCATAAATGGGTAAGGTGATCATCTGTGAAAAGCTTACAGGGAAAATTCACCTTACGTCTTTCTCATTTTCCCTCTCCAAAATTACTACTCATATTCTCATTATTATTATTGTCCTTGGGTTTATTACCATTTTTCCCACCCTTACGATTATTACGTCCTTTTTTCTTATTCCCTCCTGGTTGCTGGTTACCATTTGGGTTGGCCGACAATTACACAAAATGTACATTCACTGACTGGGTGGGGTTGGAAGACACAGACGAAGTTGGCCCTCTCGCAGACCAGTTTAAAGACAACTCTTTCAAATGGTTTGTTACTGAGTCTGCGAACTTTACATTGGTGGCACCTACAATGTGATCAGGATGAGGTCCGGGCTTTTGCCTAGGGTCGTAGGTTGACCGCAGTGAGTCAGGAAGAAGGTGGTATAACATCCCAAACTAAGCATATATCAAGTCTAATTGCTGGGCTCTAAAGATCACCTCTTCCTCAGTGGTAACCTCGGAAGTGGAAACATCCTTTGAGATAGGAGCGTGTAAAGACTTAAGAAACCATTCTAAAAGAAAGGCTAGGGGTATAGGGGTCTTAATCAACCTCTTTCATATACACCACTCCTGGATATGGTCCGAGATATGAGTGGCAGTATCCTAGTGTAAAGTTGACAACAATTCTAGGCCAGCATCGTAATGGATGAGCAATTGGAAGTGGTTAAGAAAGACCAAAACCAACTGAATAAAAGTCCCATATTCCCCCTTAGGTAGCTCAATATACCATTTCCCAACAACTCCAATGAGGGTGCGTTGAAATAATATTAATTGAATAGAATCGTCATTAAGGGAATTCGATGAGCACCAAAGGTGAAAGGTAGTGATGTGATCACCCAGATCCTCTCCATTCTTACCCTCGAACTTCAGGATGTTCGAAGGAAGTTTGGTGGGGACGAGGGGCCATGTAGGATCATGAATCACAAGGTCATTCATTAACTTAGACAAATTTGGCAGATTAAGCGTGGCCAGAAAAGGGAGATGGGGTTGCGACATCTGGCCCAAACATCCTGGGAAAGACTGTACTTGTGGAACTACAGGCTATCCAGGGTTCTGGTAAACACCATGGCCTTGTTCAGGATTATAAGGCCCTCCTCCAGGATGGTTCATATAGGGTTGGTTGGGCATCATTCTAGCATGAATGTTCTGTTGAGGGTTATAGAAATTTCCCCTAGCCGGATTGGATCTGGGTTGGGGGTTTCCCAAAGCGTGAAACTGACCTCCTCCAAGTGGGAACCCGGAGGATAGAGGTGGATTCATCACGCCAAAAGTATTGGTCGAAACCCTCACTGAGGAGGTAGGGTTGTAGGAGAGAACTTGAGCCGAAGCTTGTCCGCCAGGTTGATTATTCCAGCCAGAAGTAGGAGGATTGGACCTGGGGTTAAAAGCAGGCATGCCTCCCATATTAGGAGTCATTTGAGGGGTTTGAGATCCACCAAACGAAAAAGGAGTGTAGGGAGGTGTATTGCCCCCAATCCCAATGCTAGCATTAGGGTCAGCAGCTGGGATGGAGTTTGAAAAATGCAAAGTGAAGTTGGGCATACCATAAGAAAATGGACTAGAAGCCATAGGGATGGACTGAACATTGTATCCTGGTGAGTGGCCAAGAGACCCAAAAGGGTTCGAGGCGGTAGCTTGAGAATTTACTATAGGTAGAGACATAGTAATGATAGGTGCCTCCGGCACTACAACCATGGATGTTGTAGGAGTCGAAGAGGTGCCATAAATTCTGAAGACTAGGTTCAATACTCATCCTTGTAGAATCACAAGTCTGAATAGTGGATGTGTGTGTACCACTCCTAATAACTCTACGCCTTTTAGAAGAAAAAGAATCGAAATCCAGTGGCAACTGTAACAAGCGACGGGACCAGCGGGGAGGCTGGTCCAACTCCACGATGACTTAATATTCTAAAGATAAAAAATATATCCTAAGGCCAACTAGTAATCAAAGAGCACACCAAAATTCAGACGACCAATATGCATGCAAATGGGGTAAAGTGGCTGAGTGGCCTCCCTCCCTAAAGAAGGTATGTCTCACCCAAGAGGGGCATGAGACTCCCTGCTAAAGATCAGAGGTAGCATAATCAGTTATAAGGGCCCTTGTGGGATTAACAACCAGTTGGTCAGATCTCCCCAGAGAGGTAATCCTCCATAAAGGTTGTGTGTTGTCCGACCCTTATCTGACCCAGGGTACCTGTATAATAACCCCTGCAAGTAACCTATGAGACATCTAAGTCAAGCAACTAATAAATCACTGTATAATCGATGCACAAGAGAGTAGTCGTAAGTCAGGTCCACTGTATGGGAAGGGTAGCAATGCTGGAAACCTTGAAAGCACCGCCTCTCACAGAGGCAAAGGCACTAGCAAGATCCCCAGATACGAATAGATCCCCAGAAATATCTCTTACGCTAGGAAGGTATCGCAGGGATATCCCTTCAACCAACTTCGTGTGACCTCGTGATTAACTCTGGTGTGAGCGGAGCCTCCTGATCTTACTAATTATACAATGAATTTCTCCACTCACTGACTCAGACACATATGTTGATGTATTTGCCTTGGAGAAGTTTACTCACAAAATCCTATTCCAAGGCACTAAATCCTAGGATAGTTTGTGCACCCTAGAAAATAAAATCATGACTAATCAATTTTAAATTATAGTGTTGATTTTAATGGTCGTGATTACTCAAAAAATGTATGGTAGTGAAACTCATGGTGTTATGACTTTGTAGGGAAAGTAAATATGAAAATAATGCAAAGTCCTAACTTTAACTTTTAATGAATGACATGCTTCTAAAAAACAATGCAATTTTCAAATTCAACTCTGCAATTATGAAGTAAAATGCAATCTTTCACTATATGCACTAAGTTAATAATAATGACTTCAAAAGACAAAAATGCCAAGCAATGCAAAATGCCTATTTTTTTTGTATTTTCAATATAACAAACTGAAAATGCATGGACTGAAATGTAACTTGATATATAGCCCTACTGTGTATAAAAAGAGATAACTCAAGCATGATACCAAGTAGCAAAACACCCAACCCAATGTATAAGGACAATAAAAAAATGAAAAGATGGTGAGAAAGACTTCACCCAGAAATTCAACCAAAAGAGGGTTTCCTGTTATCCCACAAGAGGTCAACAAGCACTACAGAGACGTAAGAAGACTCAACAAACATCAAATCCCACCCAGAAAACACCAGACCAGGAAAAAGGGCAAGGAAAATTGATGTACGCGACTGTTCAGGAAAACAAAGTGTATATATGCAGCTTGCAGTGAGACAACCCGCGTTTATAGACGAATTTCAAGGTAAAAGGCACGTATATGCTTTAAAACAAGGCCAATGAAGGGAGAAAGGCTGAAAAATCAGACCCAGAGTGAACAAGAGCTATCAAGCAATGATATGACAAGAACCACAATAGAAACAAGAACAATCTAAGAAGAAAAGTATTTCAAACCCTAAGAAAGAAGATTCAATCCCCAGTATGGTCGCCAATTATGTTACGAGGAAAATCTCTCTATGGCTAGGGTAAACCACAATAGATGGAAATGACTACAGAAATCAACTCTATTCTGAACATATCCTACATAAATCAATATGCAAGCGAGATAAGAAAGAGGCCTACCTCATCCAGATGTTCAATGAAGTCCATCGTTGAGCACTTGAACCCAAAGCTATATACCTGCAACTAGTTCTCAACAAACAAGCAAAGCAAGCATATGGTGATAATGAAAAAGGTTAGCACATTAGATAGCATAATCCATTAATAACATACCAAATACGCCCATGGATAATAACTCATATATTTGCAAGATATCAATTGGAAGGGAAATGAGTATTTCTATTAATGAATGATCAACAGAAGCGAAAATATTACAGACTTCTGTGTCGGCACGATTCAAAACCGAGAAACTAAGTTCCTTCCAGATGGGCCTCCACCACTTCAATCCTCCACCAAAGGAAAGATCATAAGAGATAAACAATGAGGTTCTCAATCAATAAGGGAAGAGCTTGGGGGCTGAACACTGTGTTCAAACTTAAAGGACAAAGGGATGTAGACTCAATATGAAGTAATAATTTCTCCAGAGTAACTTTGCTCTGAAAGTTGAATTCTCTCCTCTTCCATAGCTCAAAATTGGCCCATTTATAGCCTTCAAAATGGAACTGAAGGGACGAGTAAGAACATTTTCAGTATATGGAAAGCTAAGGATCAGAGATATCCTATCGTGAAATGGAAACCCGACATTTAATTTTCATTTTCTGGCACAAATCCCGATGTACGCGGGCTGTAGTGGATCAACTTGAGTATATGCTTGTTGTATAGTGTGCAATATGTGTATATGTGGAAAAATATTAATTTTTGTCTCTGGATTTTATCAACAGGGAAGATAAGTCTGCATAGGGGAATGGAATAAGGCCCTCTCTGCAAGAATGCATAGGGTGAGGCACATCTTTCTCTAACAACCAATGGGCATGAGTAGTCCAAATTGAAATTTTCCTTCAACATTTGTCCTGATGTTATCTCCTTTTCCCTGTATTACTTGGTAGAGTTTCCTTATGTTAGCATCCTTGTCACATGACTTTGACTAAGGTGTGCCTTGTTTTTGATCTAGGGGTATTCTTCTTCTTCTCAAGTTTCCTTTTAATTTTATTCTCTATTTTCAAGGGATATTATTGCCTTCATTCATTGACCCCATAATATTTTAACCAATCCCACATATGTTGTTGTTCACTTGACCACATCGATTACTTTGAAGTCAACCATAGTTGTTAGTCCCATAATATTTGCTTCTACGCCTGTGAGCAACCCAAGGGGTTGAAATTTTTTTGATTTGTTAATTTAAAAAATTTATTACACTTAACTACGTAAGGCTTACCCATCTTTATCCCTATCTTTCTTGGAAAAATGTTGACCTGTGATCCAAAGTCAACCATGACATGTAGAATGAAGTATCCTTATACTTCCGTGTCTACTTGTGGATCACAATTGTTAATAAGTGTTTGCTCCTCATTCAACTGGCATGATTTTTTATTCATCTTATCACCCTCACAATTTTTCAAGATTTCCATTAGTGCAAACAACCTTGCAAGCGATTCTTCTTCACTTAAAAGATCAAGGAATTCTTCAAGTGCAATGCTTTTATCCTTATGATGGTTCCTGTGTTCAACTTCCTCTAGGTCTTCTTCTTCAACCAAAATTCTAAATATTCCCCTGGCTTCATTCATAATTTATCTTTGTTTTTGTGGATCAAGGAACATTCCTATATCTTGTCTTCCATGTTTTATAACAATGTTTATTTGTGGAAATACATCCTCTCCACTCTTCGTGCAAAGCATAGTGACCACATTTAAATTTTTAGAGTTGAATGCTTTGGGCTTCAAAATTCTCTATAGAAGTTTGAAATTCATCTTGTTCGTAATATTCTCTAGCATAATTGGGCATTCCTCCAATGAATGGTCTCCTACACCACATTTAGAGCAAAATTTTAAGTCAATTATATGCCTCAATGAGCAATCTAGACTTAAAAGATCTTCCTTGTAACATATTATTATAGAAATTTTTGACACACTCTATGCATCACCCTTTGGTGGCCTTCTCTTTCCCTATGTAGACTCAATTTCCCCATTTTTCTCAATACAAAGTCAAAAATTCAAATTTTGTGCATATATGCAGGCTACAGTTAGACAACATGCATATATGCAGGTTGCTACATTATAGTCTGCGTACATCGGGTTTTGTGCCCAAAATTAAAAATATTTCAGGTTTTCCATGCCAAGTCACGGGATCCATAACACTTGGCCTTTAATATGATGGAAACACTCCGATTCAACCTTTCAATTCTCTTTGGAGGATATAAATTGAACTTATTACAACCCTTAAAGGAGAGAAAAAAGTTGAGAGAAAATACACTCTAGAGAAATTTCGCCTCATATTGAGTCTGCATCCCTTTTCCCTTTAAGTCTGAACTTCCCTTATGTTCAACCCCCAAGCTCTTCCTATTTTGTGAAGGAGGAACCCAATTACTCCTAAAACTTGTAAGATTGCCTTGTGGAGGATTGAAGTGGTGAAGGCCCAGGTGGAGGGACTTAGCTTCTCAGTTCCGACGAGTGCCGATACAGAAGGTTGTCACCTATGTTCTTTTGTTGATTATAATAATAGAAATACTCCTTTCTTGTCCAATTATATGTTGCAAATGTTTGTATTATTTTCTATGGGTAAAATTTTTATACATGTTGATGGACTATGCTAGTTTATATGCTAACATTTGATATATTTTCCATATGCTTGTGTATCTTGGATGTTGAGGACAAATTGTAGGTATCAAGCATTGGATCATGAGCTCAATGGTGGTCTCCTATGGACATCCGAAAGAGACCACTGTTGAGCTCATGATCCAATGCTTGATACCTACAACTTGTCCTCAACATCCAAGATACACAAGCATATGGAAAATATATGAAATGTTAGCATATAAACTAGCATAGTCCATCAACATGTATAGAAAATTTACCCATGGAAAATAATACAAACATTTGCAACATATAATTGGATGAGAAAAAAGTATTTCTATTAATATAATCAACATAAGTACATAGGTGACAACCTTCTATATCGACACTCGTCGGAACCGAGAAACTAAGTCACTCCACTTGGGATTTCACCACTTGAATCCTCCACAAGGCAAGCTCACAAGTTTTAGGAGTATTTGGGTTCCTCCTTCAAAAAATAGGGAGAGCTTGGGGGATGAACATAAGGGAAGTTCAAACTTAAAGGACAAAGGGATGCAGACTCAATATGAGGCGAATTTCTCCAGAGTGTATTTGCTCTCATCTTTTTTCTCTCCTTTAAGGCTTGTATATGTTATCGGATAAATCCGTAGGTGCGGACACTAACAGATCTCCCTAGATCCACCTGGATCTAGAAAAAAACAGGACATGACATGACTCTTTCTCTAAGTTGCGGTCATTGACTCTACTACTAAGAAGGAATGAGTGACATACCTTTATATCGCCTCCTTAGGTCTCTGTTGTTCCCGCTTCGCTCCGGTGCTCTTGTGCAATCAGGTCCAAGACTACACAAACCAACCCAAGTGAAGATAGCAAAGTATATTCAATGTCAACCTATGCATATGATCAAGGAGTTATGCAATAAAATAAGAGTGATTTTATTGGAAAGGGACATGTCACTGCATTATATTAAATGAAAGTAGAAGATACAACCAGATTGCCTTGATGTCACAAGCTTCCTTTTAGTGACCCTTGGTTCCAACACACACACTTGCTCTACATCTGCATGAAGAATATCCAATACAACTTGATAGACCAAATAAAGATTTCAAGCTTCTATCCAAGCATATTTCTTCACACAATTCTTTCACCAATTCTTCATTCAATCTTGCTTAACCTTTTCCATGAGAAACCTTTCAATATATAGGAGAAGGAGAGATGGTTAGATGGATGAGGATGATCCCACTAAATCTGATAAGTCAGTAGGATGCCAACCATGTGAATGCCAACTCATTTTCTAGAAGATTCCCTTCTAGAACCTTTGTGACCTTTTCTCTCTTCCAAGCTTTGAAACAGGTTCGCACCCTACATATAGAGTAGAATGCGAATAGTTCGCACCCTAGCTATAGAGCAGACTATGAACAGTTCACACCCTAAGTTTGGGTTGCCTGTGAGAATGAAGGATTTTTCACCCTATAACATAGGCAACCTGCGAACTCATCTTAAAAATATGCTTTTTGGAAGAAGACAATAGTCACTTTTCTCAGGCAAAATGCCCTTGTGGGAGCTTGAATACATCACTTATAGAGACATCACCAGAGTGACCAAAATAATGTGTAACAAAATGCCCCCCAAAGTATGAGGCTGGAACTTGTGACAACCGAAGTACTTTGTAACATGCGTGTGTGTGTCAGAAACAAGGAGCACACCTAATCAAAAACCTGTAAACAACCAAGCATCTGCAGAATATAATACTAAGTCTGAGGTAGGCATTCCCATGCTCAGATCACAAATGAATGGAATCATAAATGTAGGTCATGGCCACCAATCATACACCGTGGATCCATGTCGTCAAAATGCTACATAGCCACCAGGAATACACTGTGGATCTATGTGAGAAGACTTGAATTAAGACATAGCCACCTGACATACAAAGTGGATCTATGTGCTGATAAAAAATCATACATACTCCATCACAGCCTGGATAAAAAAGATGAGACCTAGGGTCTTCAATCCCATCACCTGAAAGTACGAATCTATCCATGTGATTACATGTGCTGAAGTTGAACATGGTAGAAACCACTTGATTACAGGTCATTGATGAAAACCATTAACAAGTGCAAGGGAAATCACCATTGATGTCAATGACTCACAAGGTATCGAAGTACAAGCCGAACGAATGTGAATGAATGAGCTGAAGTCGAGCACTCGGCAAAATCTATCGATCAGGGATCAATGATGTGAAACCCCTATCGAAAGCGAAGAGACCTGCCATTAAGGCATGCAGGTTCCAAGGTACTAAATGATTTCTAAGTCTCATTCCCGGATAATGAGTTGGAGTCGATGGAAAAAGACTCATCATAGGAGGGCCTTGATGTATCCCCCATCAATGACATGAAATAAGCAACAGATTTTGAGGGTGAAACAAAGTATGAATAAGGGTTGAAATGGACACAGGGAAGGCCGACATAGTAAGAATGGACAACTGAAGATGGTCGACTCAATAGAGGGCTCGTTTGAACTTCTTTTGAACATATGAATGACATGACCAAGGACTTGGCAGCACTGACTCAAAGACGAACCAAGATATGACCTTGTAGCAAGTCAAACGAGAGACAATTGGATTTCCCAACCTGGATTCAAATGACGAATAGGGGGTGTCATGTTCAAGAGCGACACTTATTGCCATTAATACGAATAGGAAAACATATCCCTTTCCCAAAATTTCCCCCACCATTTCTGGCAAGTACCTCTTTATTTTTACACAAGCTTGAGGAGGATAACATATGCTTGTTGATGTAAGATCATCCTTCGGATGAGTCCCTTGGAGTATATTTAATGAACCCTAGGAAGGAGTGGTTCGGTCCCATTAAGGGTTTTTCGTTGTTTGTTTAACGAGTCCAAGGATAGAAAACTCAGGGGTTTTTCACGTTTTGAGAGTCTGAAAAACACTTAAAGAGAACTCTCTCAGTTCCTTTTTCATAAAAGAGTTCGATGAGACTGAAAAAGAGATAAACTATCATCCGTTGAATGTTTTCTTCAAATACTTTAACGAGCGTGAAAAGAACAAGATCGCTCGACAATCTTTTCATTTTTATGGAGCGTGAAAAGAGCTTAAGGGATGCTCCCTTTCGTTCGTCGTTTTCGTGTTACCATGATAAGTACGAAAAGACGAGAAAAAGTGTACTCGGTTACGTTCTCATATATTTTCGAGCACAAGAACAGACGAAGACTGAGCTCGAGGTTTTTCCTTAAAAAGTAGTCATACATGCGACAAAAAGAAAAAACACCCGTACCCCCTCATTCAGACTTCGAAGTTGCTATATCTGTGAAAAACCATACTCACAAGGCTATTAGGGTATTAGGTTTTATAAACAAAGCAATAAAAATAATATAAAAAATCAATAAGAAATAGTAAAAAGTGAATAAATATGGGTGAAAAGGACTTTTTACCATTTCATTGTTACTTTGCCCAAAAACTTGTCCAACATACCTCATTTTCCCCCAAATTTCTTTGCTCAATTGCGGGAGGCACAAGCGATCATTCGATGAACAGTTTCAGCCAACGAGGTAATCTCTTGACTCTCCAACTTTTCCATGGTTTATTTTTTGTTTTTATTGGCAATTTTTAGAGTTTTGAGTCCATTTTAGGGTCGGAACATGCGCTCAAGCATTCTCGCAGGTGGGCCATGCGAGACCTACAAGAATCTAAGATTCTCGTAGGTGGGCTTCAGGGCACCTGCGAGAATCTCACACTTTGCAAAAGGTTCACCTGCAAGGGCCAAAAAATGGATTTTAATGTGTGGTTTTGCTCAATAAAAATTATGCAAGAGTTGAAAACAAGTTGCTGACTTCCCTCTCATGGCTCTTTTGCAGGTGTTTGACCATCATGATGTTGGAATGGAGAGAAAGAGAACATGAGGAGGATGATTCCATTGTCAGGAATGACTCGGGTACAGTCGCTGCCCTCCGGGAATGTGGGCTCTTGAAATTTTTCAGGATCCTGGGCATGAGAGCCCAACTTAGGTTGTTGGAATACCTGGTCCACATGTGGGACGTTGATCAATAGTTATTTCACGTGGGAGTCCATACGCTGCCACTAGATATCGAGGATATCTATTTTTTGACAGGGTTGTCACGACGTGGATACCATGCTACTTTGACCGGAGGCAGAGGTAGCAGACTTCCTATGAGCAAGTATGCTCTCCAATATTGTGTTCCTGAGGCAGAGAGAAGCAAGGGTAAGGTCGCCATTTGGGGGGTCCAATATTTGACCCTATGAACTATCTTGTTTACTATTGCATGCGTGGCTGGGAGCGCAGCTCTGCACATGGCTCTTCAGAGCTATTTCCAATACACCATAGAGTGCACAGAGCCTCGGGTTTTTAACTGGTCGGACGCAGTTCTCCACAGTATGAAGAGGAAACTGACGAAGTGCAGAAAGGGTGACTTGAAGCAATTTGGGTACGGGTCACTTTTGGTGTCATTCTTCCTTGAGAGGGTCCCACTGCTATGAATGCAGGTTGATTGGGGTTTACCAGCCCCATAGGATCCGAGGATGCTGAGGTGGTGTAACCTCATGGCTCGACACGTAGCAGGGCCTATAATCAAGTATAATGATTCATTTTTTGACTGGTTGAGGCCCCAGATGCTGATGATCAACGACTACGCATATGCCGATTTGGATTTCCGAGGGGATCCGGATTTGGTCCTATATGAGGATGCTCACTGGGGTGACTTAGGTGAGAAGTACACATTTTGTTATTTTTAAATGTTTTTGCAAATTTTATCATATGAAATGTTTTTATGTTTATCCAAGGACTAATCAAAAAAATTCTTTTTGATGACACAGATGTGGGGCCCTATCGACCTCCAGGAACGTCTCCCATTCAAAGGTGAGGAGAAGCGGCTCCATTGGCGAGATGGGATGATGATGACTACGAGGCAGTGGAACATAACTTAGAGGGGTTGACTGCGGATATCTCGGACATTGCTATTGGGGAGATCCCGAGACGTTACCAGTGCCATACTTTGGGTGTGTCCGGGTCTCTCAGTCGACTGCTCTGTAGGGTAGCTCGAGCAGTTGTGTGTTATCGTGAGTGTCATCTGTGATGCTATTTTGTAGAAGCTATAGGCTTCGTATTTTGAGATTTTGATCCTTGGACAAAAACTTTTTGTAAAAACTTTTGATCGTTATATACATATATACGGCTTCTATCGGCTTATTTTGTGTTGTGTTATACATGTGATGTGTGATTGGTTTATAAATGTCCCAAATGTCTGTCTAACACATAGTTATCTAAGGCATCCGTCAATGTATTTAGACATCTAGGAATGTGCTGATATTCAATATAATCAAAATAACGTTCCAAGAGGCAAATTCGTAAATATACCCGTAATAAAGTAGGACTTCAGATAACATAGACATTACTTAATTGTAGTACTACTAGTTGCGAATTGAGTCATATAATCAGGTGGAGGATATCAAGTGAAATAGAATCAATCAACAATTCGATGACGACGCTATATTCTACAATATTATTGGTCGCACGACCGAGGCACACACCTCGTAGACTGATAAGTTCATTTGTAGGGGCGTAAATTGCCCATGCAACAGAAGCAAGGTTCTGAGTACTACGGCTAGCGCCATTGGCGAAGCCAATGTGGGGTGGCAAAGACTTTGACATCTAGAAACCAAGCACAATGCAAGATAAGCGTTCGAGGGCAGAGACCAAATAATGAAAAAGCATACTAAAGTAACACACAAAAAGTATGATACAATAAAATACAAGCACTCATGCACAGGTGATCTTAAGCGTAGTATTTCTTTAAGTACAACCCATTTCTGGGTTTACTCAAAGGGATACCGTCGTAGTCCACCAACTCATAAGCTCCTTTCTCCAAAACTCGTCTGATGATATAAGGACCTCTCCACATAGCTTCAAATTTTTCGGCTCCTAGCATATCCCGATCTTGTTCATAAAGGAGAACGAGATCACCTTTGGAGAAGATGCGTGGCTTGACATGTTTGTCGTATTGGGATTTGATTTGTTTCTTCTGGGCTTCTATAATTAGGGTGGCATCACGACCAGTTTCGTGTAATTGCATGAGATACAACAGGCGTTCTTCTTCGACATAAGTGTTTGGGAGAAGTTTGACGACTAGTTTTAGGGGGGGTATCTCACATTCAATCGACAAGATGGCTTCTAGACCATAGACTAACTAGAAGGGTGTAAACCCGGTAGAAGAATTAACGGATGTCTGGTAAGACCACAATGCTGAAAACAACATCGTGTGCCAACTCGTTTTGTGAATCCCTATCATTTGTCGAAGCATGATAATGAGGATTTTGTTTATTGCTTCAACTTGGTTGTTGGCTTGTGGGTAATAGGGTGTTGAGTTTTCATGGCGAAGACCCGAGTTAGGACATCATGAAGTTTCTAAAGTGGCTACCATGGTGAGTAACGATAGCTTGAGGAACACCAAACCGAGCAATGATGTGATTGAATATAAATAATGTTGCGGTCCTTTTGGTATTGTCGAATGTTGGCATCGCCTCAGCCCATTTTGTAAAATAATCTATGGCTACAATAATGTATCCATGCCCCCCAACCAAGTGAGGGTGACATGTCATGAAATCGATACCCCATTTTGCAAAAGGACCAATGGAGACCACAGGGTGTAGAGGAGCAAGGTGTGATCATATTTTATTGTTGTAGGTTTGGCAAGCGTGGCATTTTTGGACAACAATTATACAATCGTTGAATAAAGAAGGCCAAAAATACCTCGCTCGTAAGATCTTCTAGGCAGTAGCATACCCAGACATGTGACCACCACAGGCTCTAGAATGGAAGTCATTTAGGGCTTTCTCAGCTTCATCAAACGTGAGGCAGCGCCGAAAAATAGAGTCAATCCCACGACGATAAAGAGTATCACTGAGGATAATATATTGACGGGCTTGGTAGCATTTTCGATGGTGGTTAGTGCTAGAAAAATTGGGCCAGAAAGTCTGGGTTTGGAGATATATGATGATATCTCCATACCAAAGGTCGTTGGAACTGATCAGGAAAAGGGATTCATCGGGTAATGAATCTTCTGCTACATTTTTCGTCTCAGAGCAGGGAAGGTCGCACATCAACTCGACAAACACCAAGGATTTCTTGGACTTTGTGCATTCGAATTCTAAGTCAAACTCCTGGAGTATTATGATCCATTTGGATTATTTTCCCCCTAGCAATTGGCGTGTAAGAATGTGCTGCATAGGGTTGCAATTAGAAATTACCGTAGTCTTGTGAGAAAGGATATAGTGCCGGAAACGTTGAACAACTTGGATGGCTGCCAAGGTCAGTTTTTCAACATGTAAATACTTGGTTTTGGTAGTCGTGAGACTCCAAATCAAGTAATAAATGACATGTTCTTCATGAGAATCATCCTCCTGGACTAGAACCATAGCGATGGTATAGTCTGAGGCTGCGAGGTAAAGGAAATAATCCTGACTATAATCAGGTGGGAAGAGTAATGGGGTATATGTTAAATATAGTTTCAAAGCTTTGAAAGCTTTGTCAACAGTGGTATCCCATATGAACTTAGAACCTTTCTTGAGAAGTCGCGTAAATCCAAGAGTTAGCTCAACATAGTTTGGGATGAAACGACGGAGAGAGTTTGCCTTCCCTTGCAAAATTTGTAACTGGTGAAGTGAGGAAGGAGGAGGGACATTGAGAATCACCTTGACCTTCAAAGGATCTACCCTGATCCCTTGACATGAAACAATAAAGCCCAGAAGTTGGCCGGATTCTATGCAAAAAACACATTTGTGGGGATTCAAGCGTATATGGTAAAACCGACATCAAAGGAAAATGGTGTGGAGGTGGATTGGATGATCTACACAGTGCATGGAATGAGCGGGTAAGTCATCGAGATATGGCTGCACAATGTGCTTTATATCATGAAAGGCATAAGACATAGCACGTTGAAAAGTTTCACTATCATTCTTTAAACTGAAAGAAAGTTTTCGGTAGGCGAAAGTGCCCCAAGGACAAATAAAAATGGTCTTGTGTTGGTCTGCAAGTACGATATTAATTTGATTATCTCCGGAGAAACCATCCATCAGAGAGAAGATTTCACTTCCGGCACAATCGTCGACGATCTGGTCAATGAAGGGGGTAGGAAAGTTGTCTTTAGGACAAGCTTTGTTAATGTCTCTATAATCAATGCACATGCGGATTGTGCCTTGTTTCTTATCAATTGGAACAAGATTGGAAACCCAGTCAGTTAGAGCCATAGGGTAAATAAATCCAACTTTGAGAAGTTTCTCAACTTCAAGCTTGATAGCGGCTGCTTTATGTGGATGGACCGGACGAAGTCGTTGTCAGACGGGTTTAGCACCCGGGTATGTCTTAATCTCATGTACCACAATGTTGGGGTCAATCCCTGACATTTCTTCATAGATCCATGCGAGGACATCATGAAATTATTGGAAAAGAGACTTGTAGGTGACAACTTCGTCATGGGAACACGAAGCTTCGATATGCACATTTTTGACAACACCAGGTTTTATGGATATGTCGAGGGGGATGGTGGGTGAGATATTACTTAAGTTCCCTTCATAGAACATATCGTGTGTAGACTCGGGAACGGTAGAAATGATGACAACGGTCGACGAAGTTGATATTCGTTGGTAACCCTCGATGGTATGTTGTTCCAAGAAGAGGATGGAACGATGATGTCCATCATCCCAAGGGGTATCTTCCATGGACATAAAAGACATAATCATCTCGTCTGTAGGAAAAATGACGCGGAATGGATCCGAAGATAAAGCACCAAGAGAGGGGGTAGAAGGGGTTACCGATTGAATGGCTTGATAAGCGGATTTGAACGGACTCACAGGCATTTCATTTCCATAACGAAGATGATCACTAGGGTTGGGTACCATCCATGGGTCGTAAGATGCAGGGGTTCCATGAATAGAGGTGGAGATCATGTTGATCGAGGCGACAAACATATGTGGAACATCGGGTGGTGGAATGGGGAAAGTACCCATCAAAGAGGAATCTTTAGAAGACCGACACCGATGTTCTCATATCCAGGGGGGGTTTTTGCAATGAAAGGTACGTTGCCGATACGTGCATCAAAGTGAAAGAAGACCAATTAGTCTACTGTAACTACTTTTCCTTGATGTGGGAAACACACAACACAAAAAAGAGTGGACACAACTGAACACATGGAATCGATCCAGCTACGACCAAGTAGGAGGTTGTAATCGAGAGGAGCATCAAAGACCTCCACTTCAACATTGACCGTTTTTCCTTCTAACGTAATAGGCAATGAAGGGAGGACACCGTAAGGCTTAAAACTAGAGCCATTGAAGGCTTTGAGTGTGTTGTGGGATTTAGTTAAAGGAGGAGAGCCGATGGATTTCCAACAGGTAATAGACATGACACACGTCGAGGCACCCTCATCAATAACTCTTCTACAAATTTTTTTGTCAGAGACAATAACTTGTATTTGGAATGCGAGTTGAGGAGGTAACCTTGGAATGTGATCTTCCAAGTCAAAAATTATTAAATTTGTATCCATAGGGTTGATTCCACCAATAGATTTCAACAGTGCCTTCCATTGTATAGGACAACTCTGAAGGACTTCGAGGGATGACATCACAGATGGTGCTTCGGCCAGATCTTCGACAATACTATAGTTCTGGGCAACACGTGCATGAGGATTGAAAGTAGATTTTCGAAAAACACCCTTTGGGGGAGGGTGAAGAACTGTATCTAAGCCTGGTCATTCGAGATGAAGAGGATCATTGGTAGGTGGAGTCGTGGGGGATGGTTGGACCAACGAAGGAGGTATTTCATCCAATTTCTCTTTGGAGGAAGAATAATCTTTGGCTCGAGTGGTAAGTGTGATGTCATTCTTCTTTGAATCACCAGTACACATTAAGACATAGGATGTATTGGAGGAGGAAGGTTGGTCACGAATGACCAATTGGGCTTGTTGTTGAGAAGGGAAGGATTGTGACAACATGGTCGGAGTGGGGGGTTTCGAGGTCCCTTGAAGGAACTTAGTAACCTCGGCTCATCGTGGACAATCCTTAATGTAGTGATCATCACCACAGATAAGACAAGGGTATCGAGGTTTGCGCTTATCCTTATCGTCAATAGGCGGTGTTTTGGTTTTCTCAGATTGCGGGTTATTTTTATCCTCCCTGTTCTTACCCTTTCCTTTTTTGGATTTATTTTTACCGGCGAGGGCAGATTGAACAGAGTTCACCTCAGAAGTCTTGCTGGTGGGAGGGGTAGGAGATGGAGCATTTTGAACATTAGAAGAAATGGATTTGGGGTTGTTGCTAGAGGTTTGGATGAATTGAGGTTGGGCATGGAAAGTGTCAATCACATGATCAGTTGCATGAGAAGCAGCAGGAGTAGTTGAAGTAGCGAAAGTAGAAGGACGAGGTGTGTCAGAGAGTAAGTCGTAAAGAGTACCCGTTTGTGGGTAAATGAGGTTGAAGTATTGAGCACGACTGATTGCCTGTTCTTCTGTGACAACTCCACCCATGGCGATGTCACGAGCGATGCCATTCACAAATAATTTTGTGAACCACTCTGCCAGCAACTAATCAGAAAGTTCAAGTTTTATGAGGCGTAGTCTCAGTCGCCACTCATGAATGTGATCAGAGATATGAGTGGCTTTGGTTTGTTTGAAAGAACTCAAAATTTCGGTTCCCGTTTCGTAGCGGATCGGTAACTGGTAGTGGGTGAGGAAAGCCATAGAAAGGGTGTTGAATTTGGTGAAGAAGCCTCGTGGTAATTCTATATACCACTTCGTGGCAGAACATGTGAGGGTTCGCTGAAAAAGGCGTAAACGAATAGAGTCATCCATCAAGGAGTTGGATGAGCACCAAAGGTGAAAAGTCATTACATGATTGTTTGGGTCCTCTCCCGGTTTACCATTGAATTTAGGGATGTCAGATGGTAGTTTGGCCGGTATGGCGGGCCATTGAGGAGAGTGACGGATCAGATCATTTAAAATTCTCGACAGATCAGGGAGGTCTAGGGTGGCTAAGAAGGGTAACTGTCTATTCACATGTGGGTACTGGTGACTTTGGGGAGGGAGTCCCATCGATAGACTAGTGGGACCATAAGCGGTTTGCATATAATGTGAAGATCCGGGCAAATTCGGTTGTTGGTGTGGAGGCAAGTAATTCATAGGGTTGTACCCTTGAATAGGGGCGTGGGGTTGAGCGTTCGAGCCCCAAATAGGATTGGACGTGCCTAGATATGGTTGGCCTGTACTAGGGGTTATGAAGGAGCTAGCTTGAGGCTGTTTCCCCCAATCGAGTGAGGATTATGTTGAATAAGATAATTTCAATACTGGGCCAAGGATGGAGGTATGTTTTGTCCATAATGCGGGGTCGGTGGGGGTTGCCCTCCAATCGGGGATTGCATCCCAATTGATATTTGTCCTGCAAAAGGGGATTGGGTTTGGCCTCCTTGGTGGAATTATCCACCTACAGGAATCTGGTAATTAGGTGTGAGAGACGGGATTTCCACTATGGTCGGTGCCTTCGATAGAGGATGGAAGAGGTCCTCTGAAAGGGGGTCGAGGAAGTGTTGGAATGAAACTGGGAATGAGATGGTTCCTAGAAGGAGTGGAAATGCCAGGAGTCCCGGATGAGATTTGTGTAGTAGCAGGAATAGAATCATTCAACGCATGATATTCGGGTGGAAGTGTTGGGGTGAATCTAGGTGAAAGCGCTGTGCCAATGGGAGATTGGCTAGCTGCTGTAATCCCGGTGTGAGGAATCGTAGTATCTGGGACCATTGTGTAATAGACCGTTTGTAGAGGGATAGTCAAGATGTGGTTAGTTGGCAGAGCGTCTGTACCAGGAAAATAATAGGCAGTAGTAAAAGGTATTGTGTCTGGATCAAATGTTTCGGGCAGATAAGGTGTGACAGTGATATCAACGCCTGCTTCTGAGCCAAAGAGATCCCGTCTAAAAATGCCAGTAGTCCAAAAAGGATCTTGACCCTCAGGTCTTATGAAAGGACCAATTGGTAATCCAGAAGACTAAACAACTATATCTCCAGAAGAATTCACTCGAACAATACGTCTCTCGGAGTCGGGAGGAAGTCAGAAGTCCTCTCGAGAATTGGTAATTCAGAACCGTTCTAAAGAGTTAGTTCTTTCCACTTGTGGAGTGGAAACGTCTTGTACTTCACTCTATTAAGGAGAGCCCTCCTGTGAGTTGGTAGGCAAGGGTTGAGAACCTTCTAGATCTTCTGGGGGTATGCCTTGCATTCTACGTGAACGACGTGGAGGGTCAATTGTGATCGAGTTATATTCTTACAAAAGAAATTCTATGGCCAACTTGGGTAAACAAACAACACGTGCTAGTAAAATATAGGAAGCAAAACCAAGAAAACAAGACCTTCCAATTTTGAAGTCACTAGTTGGTGATAAAATCCAACGTCGCGACGATGAGACAAGAAGGGGTTGGGTCAGGGTGGAAAAGATACGTTGATGACCTACTTAACGGACTTACACCCTGGTGCAAGCTCCCACACATAATCGTGGGTATACCTTCCAAGGAGCTCGAGTGAGTCTGGCCAACGTCGATTCCAGGTACCGTGAAGACTTACCCCTTCGCAGTCACCTTGTGTAAGACCCTAAGAAGATAGGCTACTAAGGTTACCACCAACAACAATGATGCCTGGGGGAACACTCGACAGTTCGATCCAACGCCAGGGTAAGGTATCTAGCTCGAAATTAGCTTGAGAGGATTCCACTCATCATTGTGGGTATACCTTCAAGTGACCCCCGTAATACGTGCAATCTCTACACTGATATCAACAAAGCAGGGTGAGTAACTCTGTCAATCTCAATGCGACCTCAGGATTGACCCTTGTGTGAGAAGGGCTTCCCAGGACAAAATGATGCAAATGGAATTTGACACTCCTTATCACAAGATACTATTGTGTGTTTTGTGCTTTGGAGAGTGTGTCTCATTGCCTATTCCAAAGCTCTTGCCTAGCTAGTGTTGGTGTAAAATGTTGGTTGTGGAGCCTGATTATCTTCCTGATTCAGAGGCCTTTGCTTTCAGCCGTGTTTATACCCCATTGTTGGTCACTATAATTGCTTAATTAATTTCAAACAACCAAGTGAAACATAAATTATCAACCCAGGGAAGTCTTTTGTTTCAAAGATAGCTGCGCACTATATATGCTCAATTCCAAAAGCACTTAGTGTTGTAGTA
>SNQJ01S0010453.1:239502-256681 GCA_010110895.2 Picea sitchensis
GAGAGAAAGAAGAGGAAGTTACATCGGGTTTTGCTGTAGGTTGTATCCCTTCATTTGCTGGATAATAATAAAGGAAGGACCTGGCAATTTCTCTGGTGGACGTAGCCCACACTGGGTGAACCACGTAAATCTGTGTCTCTCTTTTATTGTGTGTCTTCTGTGTTTTGTCTCTGCATTTGTTTTATTTTATTGCTTCGCGGTCTTGTTTTTTTAACATAAAAGAGCCCTAGAAAAAGTTACTAGTTGAATTTTAAAGTTGCGCAATATTATTAAAGGCTGTTGTTACGCAAAAAGGAGACGGAAATGAAACCGATGTTGTGTGAGACTCTGACCCAACAATGCGTAAATAGGGATGAATGATACAAATTTTTGTTCGTTGAATCCTATTTACAGGAAGGAAAGAGGAGTTTTCTGGAATAATGCAAACTATGATGTATGATCTTCTATGAAATGTAATATCAAACAATCATGAACAATGCAAATTCCCTATTCGTTCTCTTTCAATACTTGAATGCCAATATTTTTCAAATAAAAGGTTTCTTAAAAAAAAAGTCTTTTAAATTTTTTATTAGAAACCAAGCAACAAGGATGGAACTAAGAAAAAGTAAGCAACCAACGAAAATGAAATGCTCAACAAACACCCAAATCGATCTTTCAATGAAGATAAAAATAAAAAACTGACAAGACCAATCTCTTCAAATTCACATGGGTAACTATTTTCCAAGTTATAAGCAATCGAAAAGGACAATTAATCTCAACTTTTAATCCAATCAAAATCTCTTGACCAAACAAGCACTCGGATTTTAGAATCAGAGATTATACCCTTGTTAAGAAAAGGTCAAGAGGTAAAAGTTGAGAAAAAATGATCAAGAAGAGTTTTCGATTTCCGAAAACTAATCATTCACGAGATTTGAAGTCAAGAAACATTCAATCGCTGTCCAGAGAAGTTCTTTCCAGACACACCAAAAAATCTAGGCATCTGAAGACACAAAAGACTTAATCCAAAATTTTTACAAGTGAGTTTGCAGTCTGGCAGTGGGGTACTGTGCGAGAATTAAGGATTCTCGCAGGATAGACACAGGCATATTGCGAGAAGTTCACACTGGACTGAACACTAGGGTGTGAACTTCAGTGATTCTCGCAGGCTACAGAAAGGTGCAGTGCGAGAAGGTTTGTAATCAAGTAAATTTTGGAAAAATGACAGAACTTTTGAGGGAACTTCTGGATCCAGGGAGTTTGTAAGGATCTCCTCAAGACTCAAAGATTGATTGGGAATGAAAAAGAGTAGGTCAAGAGAAAATGGCCAGGTAAAAACCACCAAAATGGGTTGTATCCCCAGTGGATTCGCCAATTTTGTTATCGGATAAATCGGTAGGTGCGGACACTAACAGATCTCCCTAGATCCACTTGGATCTAAAAAAAAATAGTACATGACATGACTCTTTCTCTAAGTTGTAGTCATTGAATCTACTACTAAGAAGGAATGAGTGACATACCTTTATATCGCTTCCTTAGGTCTCTGTTGTTCCCGCTTCACTCTAGTTCTCTTATGCAATCAGGTCCAAGACTACACAAACCAACCCAAGTGAAGATAGCAAAGTATATTCAATGTCAACCTATGCATATGATCAAGGATTTATGCAATAAAATAAGAGTGATTTTATGGGAAAGGGACATGTCACTGTATTATATTAAATGAAAGTAGAAGATACAACCAGATTGCCTTGATGTCACAAGATTCCTTGCAGTGACCCTTGGTTCCAACACACACACTTGCTCTACATCTGCATGAAGAAGATCCAATACAACTTGATAGACCAAATAGAGTTTTCAAGCTTCTATCCAAGCAGATTTCTTCACACAATTCTTTCACTAATTCTTCATTCAATCTTGCTTAACCTTTTCCATGAGAAACCTTTCAATATATAGGAGAAGGAGAGATGGTTAGATGGATGAGGATGATACCACTAAATCTGAGAAGTCAGTAGGATTCCAACCATGCGAATGCCAACTCATTTTCTAGAAGATTCCCTTCTAGAACCTTCATGACATTTTCTCTCTTCCAATATTTGAAATAAGTTCACACCCTACCTATAGAGCAGATTGCGAACATTTCACACCCTAAGTTTGGGTTGCCTACGAGAATGAAGAATTTTCGCACCCTATAACATAGGCAACCTGCAAACTCATCTTAAAAATATGATTTTTGGAAGAAGAAAGCAGTCACTTTTCTCAGGAAAAAAGTCCTTGTGGGAGCCTGAATACATCGCTTGTAGAGACATCACCAGAGTGACCAAAATAATGTGTAATAATATATGGCTCAATTTATAGCCTCCAAAGGGAATTGAAGGGTTGAATTAGATCATTTCCATCATATGAAAGGCCAAGGGTTATGGATCTCGTTACTTGGCATGGAAAACCTAAAATATTTTTAATTTTGAGCACAAAACCCGATGTACGCGGGCTATAATGTAGCAACCTGTGTATATGCATGTTGTCTAATTGTATCTCGTGTATATGCACAAAATTTGAATTTTTGACTTTGGATTGAGCAAAATGGGGAAATTAAGTTTACAGAGGGGAAAGGGAAGGCCACCAAAGTATGATGCATAGAGTGTGGAAAAATTGCTATAACACATATGAAGCAACACTTCCTGGTATATGCTCCTCAACCACCATGTCAACAACATCGACCTCCATAACCACCTTTCTTGTAGTAAACTCCATCACCCCTTCCTTGATATCCTCCTCCATGTGGGGTTTGGTTCTAGTTTGTAGCTTAGGCATGGTATATTTATTGTTAGTTAGGTTTATTTTTACCATTGAGTTGGCATTTCAACATACTATGAGTGGGTTCTTTGCAAATAACACACCACTTTGGTTTGACATTTTTCAGATTGTGTGGGAAATCTCTTGTAGAATGGTTCATCATGTCTTTACAAAAATACTTAGTATGCACCACTCTAACATCCTGTGTTTGTCATTTCGCTACCTATATTTACATTTAGATTTTTTGTGTCCATCATTCATATAGGTGAAGCACCATAAATCTGATTCTCTCATTTTTAAGTCTTAGATTGATCTTTACATCATCTCAAACTTTTCCTCTAGTATTATATCCGATGATAAGGTTATCCCATCATTGTTAGACTCTATACATCATTTTTTCCTAAGGGCCTCCTTACAATATTTAATATCATGCATTACACAAGTAGCTCATTATAAATTGTATAAGGAATCTTTCTTAGCAGATCCTTAAACATTTTATCATAATCTCTAATTGATTCACCGAGCATTTGCTTGATCTCCTTTAGTTTCTAGGCTTCCAAATGCTTAACATCCTAGGTTTTGAAAAATTCTTGAAAGCCTTATTTAATATCATCCTTACTTTTATTATGTCCCTTGATAAAGTTCATGAACACAATCATGGCTATTATTCTTAATGCACCCATAAATTGTGCCATATGCTTCATTTCATCTGTAATGTCTGTTGTGTTCCATGCTTTTTTGTAGATGAACCAGTGCCTCTTAGGGTCTTCATATCCCTCATATTGAAGAATATGTCCATCATTGATTTGTGGCATATTTTTTGATACTAATAGTATTGAAAATGGTAGTGGAGGTAGTCAAATAGGAATTGATTGAATCATATTTTTAACTGTTGTCTTCTAACTGGAATTATTTGTATTTTCAACAAGTGTTTTTTCATGAGATCCTCAAATTGTATAATCAAGTTATTTTCACATTCTTCAAGTATAATTTTTATTCAATTGACTTCCATTGGTGGCCTATGAATCACAATTATGTTAGTAATGTTTCCATCTTCATCTAGCTTACTCCAACCTGATGGTAAGCCTATCAGACAATTGGTCTAGATTGATAGATAGTTGGTTTAGATTGATGGACAATTAGTTTGGATAGTTGGTTTTCATTGATGTCAACCCTTGGAGAGTGATATTTTAGATTGATGTCAACCCTTAGATATTGATGTCAACCCTTGAGTATGTCCGGTAGCACATTCTAATAGCTCCAGAGGTATGGGTAAGGGACCCGAGTTTGTTTGAGGTATAAAGGCATGGAGATCAGTTAATATGCAAGTAAGACTACTCTAGATGGATAATACATATTGTTTCATTTCCGGTGATATGTTGTATGTCACTTAGTTCCTCATGGTTGAGGAGATATGGCATAGTAAAGTTGGAGAACCCTTTAGAGTAATATAGAAGGCCCTAGAAGGTCAACAAGAAGTCAATTATTCTATAAGCTCCTATAAAGTCATCAAGAAACTCCCTAGTCAAAGTGGTTGAAAGAGAAATCAATTAAGTAATAAAGTGGTTATAACAAGAAATTATTTATGGGTAAAGTAGTCTTAACAAGAAGTTTGAATGGTCAAAGTGGTTGAACATGAAATTAATTAATTATGGGTAAAGTAGTTGTAACAAGAAGGTTGAATAGTCAAAGTGGTTGAAAAAGAAATTAATTAGTTATGGGTAAAGCAGTTGCAACAAAGTATTTATGGTTTGACTAATTAAGGAAAATTTAGTTGCAACAAGAAAGTGGGTTAGCCCTAAATTAAGGAGAAGGGGTAAAACAATTACAAGGAAACTTCTAGAGGAAGGCACTTGGAAAAGTATAAATAAGAGAGAAATGGACTCCTATTAGCACCTATTTTTTGAGAATAATGAATACCTATAAGTGACTAAGGTAACCAAAGGATATCTAAGAAAAATTTCAGAGGGAAGGTGAAGTAAAGAAGGCCGAAAATTCAAGGGAGGATAAAGTCTTTTGAGGATGCTTTCTAAGGTATGTTATTTATAGGTCATCTCACCATTTTCACAATAGATTTTTTTATAGAACGATTAAGATAGAAAAAAATAGAGGCTGTTGAGAAAACATATCAAGGTACATGTGGTTGAAATTTCAACTTCTGGGTCGTTGTATTTTTGGAGATACACTCTATGGAAGACATGGATTTTAACTAGTCCTGAAACTGGTTTTAAACAAGTGTTCCAGGTAAAACAATCATAACGTATTCATAGAAGATACAAATTTAGTGAGACCAAATGAATTGGATATATTACCAGTTGTAGTATGTTGTGTGAAATTTCCAAATCCATATATGAAATATTCCATGCGTGGCATGCTCTATAAGTTCACACTCTAGAATAAGTCAGAATTCAACAAGGTCTACCATTTTTTCTTTAACTCCATTTCTGGGATGTGCCAAGTCGTGAAACTTGGAGGAATTGAGAGAAGCCATTGAATAATATTATGTACAATTTGCAGACCTTTATTCATTACAAGTACGAAGTTATGCTTGTTGAAAGTTAGGGTTGTTGACTAATCCAAAAACTAGTCCCGTGAGACTAAGGTAAAGTTTGATGAAGATGCTATTCTCTTGTTGCTGAAGTTGAGGAAGGTCTGAAGGTCTATGATCACATACAACAGGTCAGCTACATGACCTAAGTTATGTTTATATGCTTAGTTTGAAGTTGCATCTTGGTGATTTTGGGGAGCATGCTTGAGGCATGTCTTGGTAAATTTTTGGTATATGTCTTGTGGTACATATTGAATGTATTGTACATGTTGGTAGAGGTCTACTTGTTGAGATACATTTCTGGTGCATTTATTGGTTTATTTATATATGGTGTATGTATTGATATGGTATATGATTGGTACATGGTATGTTGTTAATGTACATGTTTGATATACATGGTTTGATGTGAGGGTTTATGGTATTTGACCTATGGATATTGTGATGTATTGCTAGAGGACTCTTGTTGGTTATATTGGCATATATATTTGGTATATGGTTGAGGTACATGTTGGGTACATGTTGAGACATATAGTTGATGAGTTGGAACATGCATGAGGTGTATGATATGGTGATGTTGGTACAACTTGATGAGTCATAGTTTTTTCTATTGTTGATGCATGATTGGTATATACTTGGTACATTGTTAGAGGCACTTGTTGGTAATGTTGTTGGAGATATTTATGAAGTATTGTTGGCACATGGTTTATGTATGATGTGGCATATATGACTTGGTATACTTTTAGAAGAACATCTTGATTTTGGTACATCTGTTGATGTTTGTGAGTAATCTTGGTTGATGCACATCTTGGTGATATTGTGCATATGGTTGAGAGTTGTCTTGGTGATTGATATTGGTGAATAGATATGATTTAGTTGATGAGATTGATGAGATAGGTTGTTGTGATAGGGTGTTTGGACATGTTGTTTTTGACAGGTTATTTGTATAGGTTTGGTGCATGGTTGATGCACTTGTTGATGCTACATGTTGTTACAGGTTGACAATGATAGTGGTTGATTCGGTGACAATGATAGGTTGTCTACATTTGACATTTATATTTAAGGGCAGTAGGATTGGGAAAGGAAATGGGGTTGTAGCCTCCTTCTGGTTGGTGCTGGAGAATCAGGGAGTTGGAGCTTCCTTCAGGTTTGATCCTGAGAACTAGGTGGTTGTAGCCGGAGAACCCAGTGGGTTGGAGCCTGAGAAACTAGGGGGTTGGACCCTCCTTCTGGTTGGAGCCAAAGAATTGGAAGTTGGTGCTTCCTTGAATGTAATTCTTGACATATAATAAACACATTCTGTGGTTTTATCCCTTATTGGGTTTCCACGTAAATATTGGTTTACTGTGTATTGTGTGGATATGTTTATTATTGTTCATTATGCTCTGATGGATGTTAATGTTTATGATGCAATAATATATTGATAATGAACTAACGAACATTGTTGAATAAGTTGAAAGAATATACATTGTTGTTTAAAAGATTAATAAGTGATATAAATTGCTCATTACTGATTCACCCCCCCCCCTCAGTAATCCAACAATTGGTATCAGAGAAGGTTCCTTCAGAAAAAAATTTGACCACTGGAAGGAGATCATTGGAATACACTAAGAATGGAGTACCAATGTTTGATGGTCAGAGTGGTCTAGAGTATGAGATAAGGAGCATAAGAACAAAAGTATTTTTACATGATCAAGGGTATGATATTTGGAAATTGGTATTTATAGGATATGATAGTTCAAAAAGGGCAAAGACTGTAGCCAAGAAGGTACTGAAACAAAATAACAAAGATGCAATGGATTTCATTTTGGAAGGACTATATGATCCAGTAAAGGACAAAGTGGGTAAATGTTCACCAGCTAAAGAACTTTGGAACAAGATACATGATATCTATTTTTCTCCCATCACAAAGTAAGATAATGCCAAAGAAGATGAAGGTATAGAACCAAAGGAAAGATGCTCATCATATCAAATAGATTAAGAAGAAGAAGAACACAAAATCAACAGAAGTATGTTTTTCTGTTTTAATTGTCAAAAAATGAGAACATCTTGAATTTGAATGCCTGTATTTGAAAATTGAAAGTGATGAGACAGAAAATCCAAATGAAATAGAAAAAAATCATGAAGTAGAATACAATCAACAATAAAGAGAACTTGAAGAAGAAATAATCACATTGAATATCCAACTTGAAGAAGCAAAGCGAACAGAAGAAGTCATGAAGATTTAGATGATGAAGAAAGAAGAAGAGGTCACATTAAGAAGTAAAATAGTCAAGCTCAGAAAGAACATTGAAGAGACAGAAACATCCACATCAAAAGTAGATAATGAAGAGAAGCATTCCAGGTTATCAAAAAAGAAGAATGAAGAAAAGAATAAGAGTTATGTAGAAGTACTCAAAGGAAGGAATCATGGTAAAAAATAATTAAAAAAGAATGAGTATAATAGATATACACATTCAACAAGACCTACCACATTTAGGCAACAAAGAAGCTTCAACCATAAATAAAGGACCCACATAAGAGAATATTATGATCAACCAAGGAAGGAATTCAGAAAGACTACACCACAAAGAGGATCACTCACTCCCAGTAATCCAAGGATCAAAATATGCTAAAAAATCTAAGTGCTCGGAATTGATAAAAAATAGATTCATGGTGTAGATCTCGTCCTCCTGATCCCAACACAACTTGAACAGGCTCAAACAAACATCGTATGCAAGAGATATCACGTTTTTTCAACTTTGCCAAACATGCAAAAAAAAACGCAGACTGTACAGTCCGTATAGTCTGACTATGCAAAGCGTACTGCTGACGTGGCATGGGACCATACTGGACACATGGAAGGTGGTAATTTAGCAGCTTATGTGGTAGTGGTTGAGGTGGACCAATCTGGTGCTAACACTCCACCTCCTTCACCTCCATCTTCCACTTCTTCTACCATTTCACAACCACCTCCAAATTATCCAAAAGAACATGGTAAAATTCCTCCACAAACTCCTTTTCTTAAGCTTGATATTAAGTTTGAATTGCCTATGTACATTGGAGAGGTAAATGCTGAGAAATTGGATAACTGGATTCGTCAAATTGAAGTGTATTGTAGGATACAAAGAATCCAAGTTGATGAAACTAAGATTCAACTTGCTTCTCTTAGATTGGAAAGTGAAACACTCATTTGGTGGGAAGCCAAAACTCAAGAGGACATGAAGAAACATGGTAAAGTTTTATCCTCTTGGAATGATTTCATTGCTGCAATTAATAGGCAATTTTATCCATTAGCATACATGTAGAAATCTATTATGGATTGGCAAAACTTTAGACAAGCTAAAGGGCAAAATGTGCAAAGATACACTCAAGAATTTAGAAGAAGAACTTTGATTTTGGGTATAGATTTATCTTCTCAAGAAACTTTACTCAAATACATTGGAGGATTGCATAGCTACTTGAAACACACAATACTTATTTTTAACCCTACAAATCTAGATGAAGTTTGTGTACAAGAAACTCATTTGGAAGCAAGAGGGAGGAATGAACCTCAAGAGGGAAACAAGAAGACATTTGTTAAGGGAGACAAGGGTAAGAGGAAATTCAAAGGAAATGGAACATAGAATGCTTCATTCAAGAAAGAGGGAGAGAAACTCTCATGTAAACATTGTTCAAAAGATGGCCATGATGAAGACCATTGTTGGAAAATTCATCCTGAGATGAGACCCAAAATGTTCAACAAAAAGGGGAAATCAAAGACTGTTGCAACTACAGAACATGATTTAGGTTATGATTTGGAGACGAAACAAAAATTACAGCCATGGGTTTTCAAGGTAAGGATTCTATTGCAAGTACTAGTTCTTCAAGTAGTAGCCTCAATGAAACTCAACATGAAAAATAAAGAATAGATATTTTCCACATAAGGGTTATTTCAAAGCATACCAAGATAGATACTCTTTTTGATACTGGATCTAAAGAAAACCTCATATCTGAAGACAAAGTTAATAAATTGCATTTGGAAACTACTCCTCATCCTAAACCATATCCTCTAGGTTGGATATGTGACAATGCCAAATTGCATGTGACAAGAAGATGTAAACTTAGATTTTCCATCACTACGAACTTTATAGATGAGGTAGAGCTTGATGTTATTCTATTGGATATTTGTGGTATTGTGTTGGGAAGCCCATATTTATATGATAGGAGAGAAATCTTTCATTGTCATGAGATCAAATATCATTTGTTTAAAAAAGGAGTTGAGTACATTGTTAGAGCACATACAAAGAAGATGATTTTTTCACTTGTAAATGCTGGAAAAATGAAGAGATTAGTCAATGCTA
Source organism: Picea sitchensis (assembly GCA_010110895.2). Lineage (NCBI taxonomy): Eukaryota > Viridiplantae > Streptophyta > Pinopsida > Pinales > Pinaceae > Picea > Picea sitchensis. Next base: position 249,139 of record SNQJ01S0010453.1, read on the forward strand.
GTGAGAACTCTATACTCTTGATGATCAAACCCAAAGACAATGTTCAAAAATAAGCTTTCCAAGGTTCTGATGAAAAGTTGAAATCTGATTTATATGAGGTTGTTAACCAATATGGTGAGATGTTTTAGGAACCAAAAGGATTGCCTCCTAAAAGGGGTATCCAACATGAGATACAATTGCAGCAAAATTGTCCTCTTCCAAACATTGGTATGTATAGGATGCCAGTCACGGAGAATGCTGAAATTAAAAAACAAATCCAAGAGTTGCTTGACAAAGGTTTATCATGCCAAGCACATCGCAATGTGGGTCACCAATTGTTTTAGTACCAAATAAAGATGGTACATGGTGCATGTGTGTAGATTTTAGAGCCTTGAACAAGATTACAATAAATAATCGTTACCCTCTTCCTAGAATTGATGATTTGCTTGATCAATTGAAAGATGTTAAATATTTTACTAAGTTGGATTTGAGAAGTGGATATCATCAGATTAGGATTGCTGAAGGAGACACATGGAAGACACATTTCAAAACAAAACAAGGTTTGTTTGAATGGATGGTTATGCCATTTGGGCTTTGTAATTCTCTTGCTACATTCATGAGAGTTATGAATGATGTTTTAAGGCCTTTTCTTGATGATTGTGTGATTGTCTACTTGGATGACATTTTGATATTTAGAAAATCTCATGAAGAGCATGTTATGCATGTAAATAAAGTTCTAGATGTCTTGAAGAAAGAAACGTTGTTTTTAAAGATGTCTAAATGTGAGTTTGGAAAGACCTCACTTGTTTACTTGGGACATATTTTTGGAGGAGGAGAATTGAAAATAGATCCTTCAAAGGTCAAAGTCATTTTNCTTGCTACATTCATGAGAGTTATGAATGATGTTTTAAGGCCTTTTCTTGATGATTGTGTGATTGTCTACTTGGATGACATTTTGATATTTAGAAAATCTCATGAAGAGCATGTTATGCATGTAAAGAAAGTTCTAGATGTCTTGAAGAAAGAAACGTTGTTTTTAAAGATGTCTAAATGTGAGTTTGGAAAGACCTCACTTGTTTACTTGGGACATATTTTTGGAGGAGGAGAATTGAAAATAGATCCTTCAAAGGTCAAAGTCATTTTGGATTGGCCCAAGACCAACAATGTGACAGAGGTAAGAATCTTTTTGAGAGCAACCCAATATTGGAGAAAGTTTATTGCTAACTTCTCTTCAATCATAGCTCCATTACATGCAGTGACAAGCATCAAGCAAGTTTTCCAATGGGGAGGAAAGAAAAAAAAAGATTTTGATGCATTGAAGGAGAAGATTAGTTCAACTCCAATTCTTGCACTTCCTAATTTGAGACAACCATTTGAGATACAAATAGATGCAAGTAACTATGCCATGGGAGCAGTCTTGTTGCAACATGGTGAGCCCATTTGTTTTCATTATGAAATTTTTAATGGTGTTGTGATTAATTATTCTACTTATGATAAGGAGTTGTATGTGTTAGTCCCTAAAGTTGCACTTGACTGTGAGAGGGAAAGCTAGGGCATCATCGATTTATTGCAAAGTGTTTTAAAGGTTTTTTATGATTTGGTTTTTTGAGTAAGGTGGTTGAAAACTGGCTCAAGGGTATAACATAACATGAAAATCCAAATCAGAACAAAGTATATCCCATTGACTGGTTAAAAGGTAGTCACATAGATAGATTAGATCGATAAGAAAAAGAGAAAATGAAGCTTTCAATTTGTCAACTTCACATAAATTCTTGTCCTAGTATATCATAAAGACACAAGACCATCAACTTGAAATCAAAACTTGAAAATAACTTCCACAGTAAATTCTTCACTGTATTAATTAACAATCAAGAGACAAATGCATTGCAATCTAAATACGAATTCAATCATGAAGAAAGAAAACAGAGTAGAAAAGAGTGTCTAACCATCCATATGCCTTTTCCATTAAGTGTCAAATAGAATATTAATGCGTTACAGGGAATTTCAACATAAGTCTTCTGCATCTCCAAATTTTCGAACTTAACATAGTTTTTCCTCTGCCTATTTAAACTATCCACAAAACCCTCGATCCTATTTTCTAGAATGTTCTTAATGACTAGATCTAGATAACATCTATCTATTAGGGGGGTTATCTCAAAAAGAGCGTTTACATTCCAAAAATAAATCATTTCTCAACAACTTAATATCATATGATCTTGCCAACATTACATCCGATTCTACAAAACAGGGATTAGTTTGATCTAGTCATACATTTTGAGGTCTTTGTATTTCACATGCCAAAACGAGTAGACATTGCCATATTTCCTAGAAAACATCAAAATTATGATTGTAACAATTATTATGAAACTTTTAGGATATAATAATAGTAGTAGCTTTGGCAGTTTTCTGTTTGAGCTTTGTGGTAAGCACGCCATTATGCCAATAGAGTCTAAAGTTCATTTCTCTGAGTTCTTTGAGCAATGCCCTTTGCTCTTTTTTCTTCTTCTTGAAACCTTGAATCCTTTCTTGCTGACAAGCACTCCATTGTTCTATATGTATCTTTTCTCTCTTCAACTGTCTCACTGTCTTCTAAAGTTCCTTGATCCTTTCTCTATCAACTCTGAATTTAACCTTGAATTTGAGGAACTCTTCAGAAGGTGCAGGCTCATTCAGATTTATGGCAACCTTGGGTTCTCTCAATTTAACTTGGTATTTAGAAACCAATCTTGAGTTGTGTTCTTCATCAAAACTTGCTGAATCCATGGCTTCAGGCATATCTGATATGTGATCTGAATCTACAAGGTAACCCTTTTTATTTTCAGGGATCTCACTGATACCTTTAGCAATTTCTTTAGCTTTTGCCAATCTTGTTGTATCTCTTGTTACAAGTCTTGTAGATGATGAAACAATCTGTTTACCTCTTTTTGCTGGTTTCTTATGTAATGAAGGTCTTTTTGCTTTTTTCCTGGTACCTGCTTCAACATCTTTAGAGTGATCTTCTATAACTATGATGTTTTCTTCTTTGATTGATGGATTGAACATGGCTTTGGACTTCAACCTGTATTTGTTGGTAACCCTAGTAGAATTCCTTCTAGGGATTCGAGACACAGGCACACCTTTATTCTTTTTCCTTTTGACTGCAACACCCTTTTTACTGGTGGATGGTAGTTCATGCTTGGCTATAGTTTGAATATCAAAATATTCATTTGAATCTTCTTCCCCTTTAACATCTTCCTCATAAAAAAATTTGATTTCAGGATCCAACTTCGGTCTTTTACCTCTACTATTCCTCGTCACCCTGACAACAAGAATTTCTTTTTTGACAGGGGTTTCATCAATTGAAATATTTTGTTTCTATGTGACATTCCTTTTTCCTTTCTTCTGTTTGTTGGATTATGGGTTAGGGTTTAAATATTGCATGAGCCAGCTCCAGGGTTTCTGTATTTCTCTCAAAGAGACACAACCAAAGTCTTAATTAAGACTTGATGAAACAGACTGCTCTTTGTATTGGAGGAGAGTGACTGCACTCTTTTTGACATCTTTGTCAAGCTTTTGAGTAGAAAGTAAGGCAAATTTAAAAGATAATCGCCATTTATATGCATTAATAACCTAATGTGGTAGATGTAGATTAGTGAGAATCTACCTTTGCAGGTGATATACCTGTGGATAACGATCAGAGCAGTGTGCCATTCTGGTCTGATCCAGCTATGGGGAACTCCCTTTCTCTAATTTGAATTTTGCTTATCTGGAAGAAAGAATTGATTAACAAACTCTGTAACCACATGCTCCATATTCCACCATCGTTCTCCTCCAACCACCAATATGCAAGCTTTGGCAATTGTCTATTCTGTCACCAGCATCAACAACTTCCCGATCTCCACTTCGTAACCATCAAATTTTAGTGCAAACTCCATAGAGACATGTTCGTCGTGACCTTGGAAAGTGGTAAGGAATTTGAACCAACCAACATCTCTGAACCTTTGAGCCATCTGAGGATAAGCTTTGAGGATTTTAGCACCCTCGGGTTCTAATATGACCACTTGTCCTCTCCTCTTAGGCACCATCGAAACACGCTGCTACAACTGGCACTGCTCGGATTCTAAATATGCTACTTGCAATCGGTTAATATATAACCATTCTTCTCAGAAAACATCTGTGCTTAAAATTCAGCAAAATCATTACGATGAGTGACTGTTTCAAATCATAATCTTTGGGGATTGAATGGTTTGAAAAGAGTCCTTTGCAGGTACAGAACAATCTAATCATGTAATGGTTTGAATCATAAAATGATTTAAGAGCTATCGTGGGACACATGCGAATTCTTAGTCCACGATCTGTGTAATCATAACGAAATCAGGGTGGCAGACGCATATTAAGGCATAATTATATGTGCACTACGGGAATAATGTTATTCCAGTAGCGCTGTTAATCACTAGAAGAGTTTTGAATTTGCAAAATTCAAACAGGCATATGAAGTGACACATCTTGTAAAACCATGTCTTAAATATCCAGACTTAAAGAAATTATTCAAAAATCTAAAATGCAAATTATAACAAGCTGAAAACAAGGATTAAAATCAAATGAAAGTAGACAATGAAGTGCAGGTAGGAAGGGTTTGGGATTAGGGTTTCTCACTAAAGCCTAGAAAAATTAGAGACTAACAATATGCATTGGTGCAAAGTGTGAACAAATGGAAAAATTATTTGTTAGGAAAAGAAACTATCATTCACATAGATCATCAACCATTGCAATACTTACAATCACAAACAAAGCTACAACAAGCAAGACACTTCAGATAGATGGGGTTTCTACAACAATTTCACTTGGTTATCAGGTATAAGAAAGACATTTATAACAAAGTAGCTGATATGTTTTCAAGGCCCATTGTTAGTGCTTTAGTTATTTTTAAGCATAATTCTACCATGCATGAGAGCTATGTTGAACAATATGCTTTAGATGCTGATTTTAAAGAGGTTTACGCAACTTTGTGTCATTCTAACTAAGTTGAGGAATTGGATTACCATGTTCACGATAAGATTTTGTATCATCTTGGAAAGCTATGTATTCCATAGGGTGAAAGAGTCAACATCATAAGGGAAGCACATTATTCTCTTATTGTTGACCACTTTGGTGTAGGCAAAACGATGGCTAATTTGCAAAGGTATTGCTATTGGCCTAAAATGAATGAAAGTGTTTCAAGATATGTAAGAGGATGTTCTTTATGTGCTACATGTAAGCCTAGCAATAGAAAGTTGGGTTTATATACTCCACTTCTGGTTCCTTCTCGTCCTTGGGAAAGCATTTCCATGGACTTTGTAGGAGGTCTACCTATGTCTAAAAAGAATCATGATTATCTTTATGTTGTGGTTGACCATTTCAGAAAAAATTGTATTTTTATGCCTTGTAAAAAGAAGGTTACAACTGAACAAACGACACAAATGTTCTTTCAACATGTTTGGGTTGCTCAAATCCATTATTTCTAATCGATATTCTTAATTTATTGGGAACTTTTGGTCAAGCTTATGGGCACTCATGGACACCAAGATAAAAAAGAGCACATCATTTCATACACAAACTAATGGTCAAACTGAAGTGGTGAATAGAAAAATAGTACATCTTCTTCGTGGTTATTACAACAAACATCCTAAGCTTTGGGATGAGCACCTACACTACATTCAACATGCTTATAATCGGGCTAAGCATTCTTCGACTCAAACATCTCCATTTGAGGCATGTTTTGGTTATTTGTCAAAATATCCTTTAGATTTTATCTTTGGGAAAGATATTGCTATCGATGGTCATTATGACATTGATAGAGCAAACAAGTTCATTGAACATCAGTTGGTGCATAAAATGGTACAAGAACAGTTGGAAAAGAGCCAAGACAAGTGTAAGACAAGACATGAAAAGCATAGTGTTGATCACAATTTCCAAGTTGGAGATGAAGTTTGGCATTACATTAGAAAAGAGAGTCTTAAAGGAGAAGGTAAAAAACTGAAACCAATTAGATATGGACCTTTAAAGATTCTTGAAAAGAATGGTAACTGTTGTTCCTGAGTCTGTACTAAGGCTTAAAGTACAGTGTCAAGGCATCCGAAAGCATACAAAAGATTGATACAGGATTATACTAACCTTTGGTATGAGAAACTAGAGCAGATTTCTACATTCTCGTCATCTAGCTTCCAACTGCTCTTGAGAAGTTATGTCACGCTCAATGGCTGCCCATGATCTGGATAACAACATACCATATTTGGGAGGAATATCTGAAATAACCACATCCATCAAGACACTCTTGACTGGGACCTGAGCCAGGGTAACAACCGGATCTTTTATCATTCCCATACATTTAACCTTTCTTGAATCGAAGGAGTATAGATCTCCATAGGGTCTAGTGATCTGGAGGCCCAACCTCTCCATTATCATTTTGGGCATAACATTGTGTGAAGCCCCGGAGTCTAACATGCAGTTATGTAGCAGTTGGTCATGTATATTCAGGGTGATATAGAAAGGAGCGACGTTGTCTTTGGATCCCTCAAAATGGGGACCAAAGGTGATGTTAGGTCTGTCATCTTCTAGGTTGATAACATCTGAGTGACTTTCGGGCTCATAAACACCCATCACTTTGGCAATTTGCTTGCGATAAGTTGGGTTTTTCGCTAATTCTACCAAAGGAATTGGTATCTTAATTTTATTTAGTTCGTTTTCAAAATTGTAAGATGTATTGGTCTTGTCCGCTTCTTTGGTTAAGACTTCCGAGGTTTTTTCTTCCGATTTGTTTGTCTGAATCATTTTATCACCTTTGACCTTAGTCTCAGATGTAACTTTATCAATTGGCTCTGCTTCCTTTGTTTGGGTTTCAACTTTTTTCACTTCAGACTCTCGAGTCTTTGTTATCTTGATTTTATTGCTGGGTAACAATGCTTCTTCCAAAGGAGTTTCACGAAATTGATCCCTTGGCAGGATTTTGTTAGGTTGGTTAGTTGAAGTGGGATTATTTTTCGATCTCAGATTGTATCTGGGTTGAAAATCGACCGCTATCATTTATGTTTCTAGTTGAGATACACAGGGGTCAACATGATTACCTTCTTCTTCTTTATTAGACGATTGAGGAGTATTCAAGGATGTCTCATAGTCTTCCCTAGTCAGAAATGGCTGCGAACACTCATCACCGAAACATGCAACTTCATCTTCCAGATCTTCAAAATCTTGGAGGTCACTTGCTCCTATAAAATCTTCGTTTTTTAGTGGAGCTTGTATTTTTTGATCCTCATTCTTTATTTGTCTCTGTTGATTTAGGGGATGTGGGTTTCTCCTGAAGTCCCTTTTGTTAGAAGAATCAACTTTAGCTTGATCCAACTCCATCCTAGAGATTTTGTTAGATAAATCTTTAATTATTCGAGCCATATCATCCACTCTGTCATCAGTGTATCTATTTGACCCGGAAGGACCCGCTGGTTCCCTATAGCGTCTGTTATCACGGTTGGCTGTTTCTGCTTTATCCTTCAATTTACCTGAAGCCATCATATTAGATTCTATTTCGACAGCATCGTCTTGCATTCTATTC
>SNQJ01S0010453.1:270369-287309 GCA_010110895.2 Picea sitchensis
AATAACATCGGCAGGACAATTCACTTGAAAACCTCTACTGAGATGAGGTTCTTCTAGCTACCACTATCAACGATGAAGTGCAGCGGGGTACCCTTCACCCACATTTGTGAATGAAAAAGGTGCTCGCTTTCCTCTGGCTCATCTGGTTCACCAGGCTGGAGCTTAGTGGTAGAAACAAGAGCACTGGGTTATGCATCAATGATCCATCTCCCCCTTTCTAGTTCTGACTCAGAAGAACCCGCATCTGATTCATAGGCTTTCACCTCAGTCACCGATGACTGCTTCGAGCAACAATCAACAGTGTTATGCTAGGGGCTCTTATGGAAGTCGCACCACTTCCCGATATCTTTCTTTGTCTTTATGGTGTCCTTCTTTGCTTACAGCTAGGAATGGTTATCCTAAGGTGGTCCATATTTTCTCTATCCTTTGTTTTGTGGGTTGGGGCTTCCCTTTCCTGGATTTTGTTGTGAGGGGTTCCAATGCCCAAATTGCCACGTCTTTTGTTTGAACTTCCGCTCGATTTTGACGACATATCGGTAGGCCACGCCCAAGGATGATATGTCTAGAAACTCCATTTTGGCTTGGATGTATCTATGTAGACCACCACGATACTTGAGCACCATATTTTTCTCATAATATTTGATACCCAACTTGGTGTGCAAGGTATGGAAGATATTTGTGAATTCAGGCAATGCTTGGTCTCTTTCCTATCATAGTGTGGTCCATTTTATGTATAGGTCGTCATAACTTCCAACAAGGTAGTATTGTCCCTTAATAGCATCCCTGAAGGACTCCCAGGTGACCTCGAATGTAAATAATGAGGGTTCCTCTATTTCCTTCTGCTCACAAAAAATTTCCCACCAATCTTTGACATGGGGAACGACTTTGAGGAGAGAAAAAGTAATTTTTTCTCTATTCGAGAAGTTATGGACAGAGAAATACGCTTCTAGAAGATTAAACCATTTTTCTACAACATCTATGTCTATCTGACCTTCAAATATAGGAATAGCGAAGTTGATTTGTACCTTGAAGGGGGCGATGCCTCTGTTTGAGGAAGATGCGTCACCTGTTGGTAGTCGCCGAAGGATTTGCACAAAACTATCCATCATCTCATTCCTCTATTGCATGAGGGATTCCTCGAGCAACATTTTGAAGGGATCTATTGTCCCGTCGTCTTTCTTTTATCCCACCATGGGAGGTCTTTTAGGCATGCAAGATATTTTTTCCTTAATAGAAACAAGCTCGAGACCCAATTCTTTGTACCCGGACCTCGTTGGGGACATGCATTAAGAACGACAAGGAGCAAACCACTCTGATACCACTGATCCATATTTTATGAGCAGAATGAAAGGGATACATATTATTATCAAAAGATGCTTAACAAAAAATAATATATATACAGTAAAACTAGTTTCTATTCAATAAGGAAAGAAGCTAAAACTGTAAAATGCAGCAGAAAACAAGCTTGCTAGAATGGTAGTAGCTTATCTATGAGAAGAGATGTGACAGTTGTGCTCATTCACAAGAATACAATTACAATGAGGCTTTGAAGGCCTTTTTACAATAAACAAGAATGTAAAAAACCCTAGACATCCAAAACCCTAACCCTAGGAGATGAAGTGCCAAAAGTCATGTGGGCTCCATTTGGTTAACTTAGTACATCAACTTCCCGGGGTCGTAACTTTTGCATACAATCTCCATTTTAGGCACACGATAGCCCGTTGGAAAGTTATATCCGAGGACTACACTTGTTTCCATTAGACATTGACTATGTAAGTAGTCTCACTATGGCAAGCCCTAAAAACGTTGTTTAGGGCCTCAAAATGGCCCCGAAAGTCAGGGACCCGAAAACTAGGAAAAAACTGCCAAACTAGAAAACTGCCAAAATGAGCCAGTTGGAATAGGTGGGAGGCCATCGACATCCATATGGATCATTGATATCAACCCTTGGAGAGTGATATTGTATATTGATGTCAAACCTTGGAGAGTGATATTGTATATTGATGTCAACCCTTAGAGATTGATGTCAACCCTTGAGTATGTCCGATAGCACATTCCAGTAGCTCCAGATGTATGTGTATGGGACCTGAGTTTGTTTGAGGTATAAAGGCATGCATATATGTGAATACGAAGGTAAGAATACTCTATATGGATAGTACATGTCGTCCAGTTCGCGATAATTTGTGGTACGTCACGTAGTTCCTCACAATTGAGGAGATATGGCTTAGTAAAGTTGGAGAACCCTTTAGAGTAATATAGAATCCCCTAGAAGGTCAACAAGAAGTCAATTATTCTATAAGCTCCTATAAAGTCATCAATAAATTCCCTAGTCAAAGTGGTTGAAAGAGAAATCAATTAAATAATAAAGTGTTTATAACAAGAAATTATTTATGGGTAAAGTAGTTGTAACAAGAAGGTTTAATGGTCAAAGTGGTTAAATAAAAAATTAATTAATTATGGGTAAAGTAGTTGTAACAAGAAGGTTGAATAGTCAAAGTGGTTGAACAAGAAATTAATTGATTATGGGTAAAATAGTTGCAACAAAGTATTTATGATATGAATAGTTAAGGAAAAGTTAGTTGCAACAAGAAAGTTGGTTAGCCCTAAATTAAGGAGAAGAGGTAAAACAGTGACAAAGAAACTTCTAGAGGAAGGCACTTGGCAAAGTATAAATAAGAGAGAAAGGGACTCTTATTAGCACCTATTTTTTGAGAATATTGAATATATATAAGTGACTAAGCTAAAAAAAGGAGATCTAAGGATAATTTTAGAGGGAAGGTGAAGTAAAGAAGGCCGAAAATTCAAGGGAGGATAAAGTCTTTTGATGATGCTTTCTAAGGTATGTTATTTACAGGTCATCTCACCATTTTCACAATAAATTTGTTTTGAGAATGATTAAGATAGAGAAAATAAAAGGCTATTGAGAAAATATATCAATGTACTTGTTGGTTACTATGACTCTATACTGTCTGAGTTTGTTGACCCAGGGTTCATGTCTGTTCAGGTTTCCAACAAGGCCCTCTTGGTAAACTAGAAGGCAACACAACACACAGAATGCGCTACACAGTCTCACCCAAGGTAGATTTAATGGGTGGTTGTATGACTCATGTGTTTACAACCTAGGATTGATTGTGAGATATGAGAGCTAAATATTAAACCACTATTACAACTGTAACTGCAATATACTATCATTTACGAATATGCAGGAAATATAACAACTTATTCATTAAGCATAACAAATAACTACTCAAAAGATGATAAATATATGCATACATTCATCACACAACACATATGTTACTGTGGTTCACCCCCTCCTGGGATACGTCCACAAAGATTTGGCTCTCAACTCTTTTATTATATTCTTTCCACATCTGCAGCACCACGCACTTAGAATAACTCACAATCGGGTAAGATCTGTATGAGGTGGACTAGATCACACCAGGCTCCCCAACCTACATTCTAACCCTAAATATCTACCTTCTTTTATCTTCCTCAACTCAACATCTTATACAAAATAGATCATACAACAAAAGATTACCTATCGTAACAAATCATACATTACTAAAAACAACTTTCTCTACAATAAAAACACTGATAATAATCCGAACCCCATAGTCGAACCCCCTATGATACCTTTAGCCATTAAAATACATTACCAAAACCCTAACCCTAGCATCGTTAGGTCTTCCATGCATGCACACATGCTGTTCCTCCTTCCAGCTGTTGCTTTCCTCGAGCATGCTTTATTTCTCAAAATCGCCTTTCTTTTCCACCTCAGCCTTTAGCCTTTGGCCTGCCTCCAACAGGCCCCCAACACTGACATGTGGCTCATCCCGAGCCACCTAAACTTTGTGTGCTCCCTTGATCTCCTTGGTGATCGCTTGGAACTTTTCCTTGAGCTCTGCTGCCCATGTCTATGCCTACGCAGTCTTCTCCTTGAGTGTGTCCACTATTTGGATTGCAATTTAATCACTAATCAATTCCATGCACTCTACTTGGGTCTGTGCTATATTTCCCTTGGCTTCCTCTACTTGTGCCAAGACTTCTGCTACCTGTTCTTGCAATGGTTCCATATGAGCCTGCCACTCCTATTTCTGGGTTTGCACAGTAGTTATCTCTGCTTGCAATCTCTTCATGTCCTACGCCCCTTTGACGCATTCTGTAATTGGAATTATCTTCTTCCTCTGCTTGAGTTCTTGTATCACTGCATTGATTCTGTCTTCTTCCTTGTCCCACTTTTGGACTTGTTGATCCTCCTTTAATCTAGTCCAAAGCTGTGTTGTTTTATCAAACAAGTCAGATGCAGTGCTGACCTGCTGCTCTATCTCCTGCAGCTGCGTTGTTCATTCCTGCTTCCTTTTCTCCTTCACTGCTGGTGGAGTGGTTGGTGTGAGTTGTTCACAGAGATTTTCTATCTCCTTCTGATATTGATCGATTGTCTTCACAATCCGATCAATATTTTCTGCTACTGTGATTTCATCTCTCTGCACGACTTGTGGAATCTTCTCGTAATTTCATGCCACTTTCTATTCCAATCCTTTTATGCTCTCCCTTTCCTCCTGGGTCTCATATTTAGCCTACTCATAGACTATTTCCAGCACGTCCCATTTCTCTATTGCCTTCTGCAATTCGACTAAGTCTCTGTGTGCGTGAGATTGTACCTCGTGGTTTATGCTAACTTGCAACTTGTGGAGTGCCCTGGTTGACATCCATGTCAACACCAGTTGGATTTGGATTAATTCCTTCAAGGGTGTCTGCCCCACAATCTCATCCATGCGCAACATACTGGCTGTGATGTGGAATGTTGTGTTCAGGTGCGGTAATGGATGGACTGGAATTCTACTTCCACTCTTTCCTTCGTTTGCGGTGTTGATGGTTCTGTTCCCATGCTGCTTGTTGTCTGCCCTTCCCCAATTTACTTGAGGAGCTGCCACATGTCTACCAATTTCTCTTCAATCCTATAACTGTGGTGCGCAGCATGGTCAAAATCCTTGGATAGAAAATCCTAGACCATTCAGGCTATCATTTCTCTATCGTCATCCGTGGTCGTATACTCTAGCGGTGTTCTTTATGCCTTCATTTTCTTGCGCATGCCTCCTGTCTACGTGGTCGACCTCTTGTTTCCCTCTGGTTCCTGTGGGTTGGGACTTACTGCAGTCTCTTATGTAGGCTCAACCTGTTTCTGCTGCTCCTTGGTCGACTACGTCTTATCCTTCTTCCCGTTCTGGGTCCCTGTCTTTGTTGGCCCTTCATTTGTCTATGTTGTTTTTCCCTGGACCATTCTTCATCTCTTGGGCACTTGGATTTCTTAAGGTTGTGTTTCTCCCCGCCTTGCCTCTTCTTCTGCTATTCTTTCTGGAAATTCTTAGGTGATGGCTGGAATCCTCCATTCATATTCCTAGTATTTGATTACCAAGTTGATGTCACCCTCTGTGATACAATARTGCATATGCAACCACTACTTATCAGGATCCTTCCGTGCCTGTATCCACATTGTATGTATTGTAGCCCTAAAGTTGGCGATGTATCCATATCATGTGAAAACCTCTAGTGTTATTCTCCACATCTTGGAGATGGCTTATTGTAGGTCACATAGGTATCCTTCAAAGATGGACCTGTTTGCCCCTTTGCACCTAACATCTGGCCTAGCTCTGAGCAATAAATATCTCGCTCCCTGATTTGGTTTGGTTCTGGTACAAAAAACTACATACCTTGGATCTTTCCATCCCATGAAGGCTATTAATGTGATCAACCATGAGTAGTGAAACTTTGTTCCTAGATCCTACAAGGATCCTGCGCATCCTTGCAGTCATCCAGGAACAAGTTCAAGAGGTATGGTTCCCAACTCACTATGGTGCCTTCTGTGCACTGAGCTACAATTGTGACAACTCCAGCTGGAACTTCCTCCCTACGACATTTTCTTAGCATCTTGCATGCTAAGATTTTTGCACCCAATTGTGTCGTGACATCATTGATCCTCTTGATGATGATCTCTCTCTTCCCCCTGTCGGTGCCATAATTCTTCTTAATATCTTTTGATAGCACTTTCTCCCTAGATTTGTCATCCAAAAAATGCACGGTATCCATGCCCTGGGATGGAAATCCTATTATGTTGGCCATAAGATCTACGTCTATGGAGACTAGCTTGTCCAACCAGATATCCCCTCCATGTGTGACTGCTAACAACTATTTGACACATGCGGTTGCATGCTAACCTCTGCCAAAATGTGGTAGGTCCAACAAATCTAAAATTCCTATCTTCTCCAACCCTGTTGCCCATTGGAGTGGTTGACTAATCGGTTCCCCAAATCGATTTGTGCCTACCATCTCCATGTATACCCTCTTTGCAAGTTCTGGAAACTTTTCTTCATCTGCTACATCATGATATAAGTATTTGAGCTTTCCTATATAACCCAACAGGTCTAGTCCTACCTGTACCCCATCTGGTGTCCGTGGTAGAATGATTTTTGTTGCAGGTTTCTTGCGAGGTGACCTGGGTATCTGTATCTTGTCTTTCTACGACGGTGGTGGCTGGCTCGAAGTTCCAACAACTTCTGGTTGTTCCTCAGTATACCATTCTGACCAACTCGTGGCATCGTTGACTATTCCTTCTTATGGGTGGTCTGATATGGTCGTTTGAGACTCGTCTGGGTCAACTGCTGATTCTCGAATCAACGTCATTTCATTAACTCTCGAAGCTGCTTCGACATTCTTTGGTTGCGCCTTCTTAAGGTTTTCTGTGTCTTGGGTCTGTGGCTCCTATACTTATGCTAGGCCATCTATATTTGTACCCTCGGGTGCTGACTGCAGGATTTCTTCCAGTATAGGTGTTGGGTTCACCAGTGCTATGTCTGGAGATTGAATTTCATCAACATTGATGATCTCTGGCTGCTACTATTCACCTTCTTCCATATGTACCTGTGACCTGGTTTTGACTCTGGTTGGCTTGGCACTTTGGCTTGCTTCTTTTTGCTTGGGTGGTGCCATGGCATGGAATATCGAACATTTTCTGAATTCGAACAGTCTCTGTGATCTTTTTAAACTCACTCTGTTCTCTTTATCCTTTATCGCTCTATATCTGCTTTCTTTTTGCAAATAGACTGTTTGCTCCTGCGTTCGTGTGTTGTATGGGTTTTCCATGAAGCTTGTCGATGACGTTTCCTTCATTATGGGTTTAATGCACCTTAACTGCGGGTTTAATGCACCTCCAGTGGTTTCTTACTTTCCATTACTTTGCCTTTCCATCTCCAGTTGGCGTGATTAATGTGGCCTCCCATCGATCCTTGCCTTCCTTTAATTCGACCTAGTGCTTCCATGTCATACTACTTTTGTTGACTTTCCTTTTTCCCACTTGTTTCCATTATGTATGTGACCGTTGTACTTCTCCTTGCCATGTTTGTGTTCCTAAGTGTGCCTTCCCTTTCCATCTTTGGCGCACTGTGCCCTCTTTGGTTCTTTTTCAATATACTATTCTTTTTTTTGTTTACTGCGCGGTGGGTGGTCGACTGTCCTTGTACAACTTCAGTCGGMTCCCATTAATCATCCCTATGAGTTCTATGCCTGATAAGTCTTTCAAATGTACAACTCCTCCATTTGTGACAACTTTTACTTCATACAGTTTTAGCCAATGCATTCTTAGCTTTCTTGGGTGTTGAAACGATTTACTGTCATACATCAATAATAGATATCCTTCCTTGAAAGTTTTCTTCTTTATGTGTCTATCATGCCAAGCTTTGTCCCTTGCTTTCTGAACTTGCTGGTGGAATCCTGCTAAGATATGGTCTTCCTCCATAGTCATTAACTGATTTAGTCGCTCCTGTATTGCGCCTCGTTCTATCATTTGTGTAATTGCTACTATGCATAAGCTTGGTACTAAAAATTCTAATGGCACCACTACTTCTTGGCCATAGACCAGTTTAAATGGTTTGTTCCCTGGAAAATTTTTGCACGTAGTCCTATAGGCCCATAATACTACGGGTACTTTGAGGTCCCATTCATCCCTGTTGACGTTACAAATATTTGTCAACGCGTTCTCCAAGATTTTGTTAAATGCTTCGACTATGCCATTTACCCGTGGATGATATGGCATGCTTTTCTAATGATGGACTTCAAACTCTTCAGTCATAGCACTGATGGTGCTGTTTATGAAGTGTGTTCCTTGGTCACTCATCAAAATTCTTGGACACCCAAATTGAGTGGTGACTTTCTCAAATAAGAAGTGTGCTACTGTTTCTGTGCTGCAATCCTTCACTGGTGCAACTTCCGCTCATCTTGTTAGGTATTCTGTCGCGGTGATAATTTACCTTGGTCTTGTTCTTTTTGCTGGTGGGTTGATTGGTCCCACAAAGTCTATTGCCCACTTATCGAATGCCTGTAATTTTACTTGTGGTAGTAATGGCATATCGTCCCTTCTATTGGGTTTGCCTACTCTTTTACATACATTGCATCTTTGACAATACTCCTTCGAGTCTCTGTGAATCGTCGACCACCATAGTCTCGTGCATTGCACGGTATCTTTTCCTGCATAATTACCTCCTACTGTTCCTTCATGGGCTTTTGATAAAACTCATGGTCTTTCGTGTTCTAACACATATCTTCACAAGATGCTATTTGCACCCATTTTGTATAGGTGTCCTGCAATTAGTTGATAGTTGGCAGTGCAAAATACCAGGTTTTTCTTTTGCGTTGTGTTATACTCTTGCGGCGCAGTACCTGTGCTCAAGTACTAAATGATATATGCAAAGTGTTCATCAACGATGTGTATTGAAAATAACTGTGCATCTGGAAAGTTTTCCTCTAAATTCGTAGGATCTTCTCCATTTGTGACTCTTGATAGGTGGTTAGGTCCTGCATTTAATTTTCTTGGCTTGACTATTACTTCAAAGTCAAATTCTTGAAATAGTAGTAACCAAGGACATATTCTCCCCCCCAACACTAGCTTGTTGACTAGATATTTCAGGGTTGAGTGATCTGTGAACATATTAAAGTGTTTCCCCAATAAGTAATGTCTGAATTTTTGTAGTACATAAACCATGGCTAGGCCTTCCCTTTCCATAGTTTTATAGTTCTGCTCCGATTCTGACAACTTTCTGCTCACAAATGCTATCGGGTGATCCAAGTATCCCACTCCTGGCTGCGCCAAGATAGCTCCGAGTGCTATGGCTGATGCATTGGCATGCACATGGAATATCTTCACCCAGTCTGGAAATACTAATATCGACGTGGTGACCATATTTTCCTTCAGGGTATCCAGACCATGTTGGCACTCATCATTCCACTGAAACTTTGTGTCCTTTCTTAGAAGCTTTTCCATTGGTGCAGTAATCTACGCATATCCTTTGATAAATTTCCTGTAGTATCCTATGTGGCCCAATGTCACTCTTAGATGACAGATTGTTTTTGGTGGTGGTAAGTTAAGAATTACTGCAATCTTTGTAGGATCTATTAATAAACCTTGTTTGCATACTATATGGCCCAATAGTACCCCAAACGGTGTTTTGAATATGCATTTCTTTATGTGCAGTGATATCTGGCACTGCCTACATATTTCTAGCATCAGGCGTAAGACTTCTACATGGTCTTTCAACAAACTGTAGACTGTCCAATTGTCCAGGTATAATTCTAGGAACTGATGGATGAATTCCTTAAATGTAGCAATGACTACTCTAGAAAAAATTGCTGGTGCATTCTTCGGTCTAAATGACATGACTGTGTATTGGTAGGATCCCCATTTTGTCGCAAATGTGGTATTGTATTTGTCTTCTTGTGCTATCTTGATATGATGGTAGCCTGAGAACCCATCAGTGAATGAATCAGATTCATGTCCTCCTACGTTCTCTAGCACCTCGTCCATGAAAGGTGTAGGGAATGGGTCATGTAGGCATGCATCGTTCAACTTCCTCAAGTCGACTCATATACTAAACCATCCTTGTTTCTTGTCCTGAAATACCATCATGATTATCCATTTTGATTCTTCGACCAGTTCTATGATTCCAGCTTCGAGCATCTTGTCGATCTCAGCTTTGACTTTATGCTTATATATTGGGTTCAATCTGTATGGTTTCTATCTGATCGATCTTGCTTCAGGTTTGAGTGGTATCTTCATTTCTCCTAGCTCTCTGGATATACCCCTCATCTCTGTAAATGTTGTGGGAAACAGGTCATTGTACTCGCGCAGTAACTCTGTTATGATTTCTACTGTCTGCTCATCCCAGTAGTCGCCAATGATGGCCGTCTTGGGATTCTCGACTATCCCAATGTTGAATTTATTTACTTTGATCGACACATAAATGAATTCTGATTCTATGGGTGGTCCTTCCACTTCTCTTTCTCCTTCCACTTCTTCAATCTGAATATCATGCAGATCATCTTCATCTGGTGCTTCCTCTTGTACATGGTAACATGACAATAGTGCCTTGAATGTCTGTTTGTTCTGCTGTTGTTCTTATGTGATAGATTCTAATTAAAGTTCTTTGATGAATATCACTTCTCTTATCCATTTAAGTGCAACATATATGTTGGGTTTCTCATGCTCGAATGAGAAAGTGACTGTAAAATTCTGTTGCAATGTCGTCTAGGTCGTAGTTACTTTGCACAATTCCTGGTCTGTATACCAATTCCCTGGAATGCCCTCTAGAGTGTGTATAAAATGATGAGGCCATTCCTCTAGGGGTGTCAATTTCCACAATGTTCTACACTTCTCCAAGCATTCCACTGGTGCCCCTTGTCCATCATATTTCCGTTGCTTGTTGTTTTTCTATTCTACGCCAAACCTTATGCGCAGTAACCGCTTACATTGGTACCAATATGTGATTGTCTCTTTGTGTGCACCCCACCATCGTGCAGGTGTGGCCTTAAGTGCTAGATCAAGTGCTAACAGTCTCTGGTTCTCTAAGACTTTGTCTTCATACTATGCTAAGAATGTTTCCAAATCATTGATTCCGTGAAAACTGGGTGATTCTCTGATTTATGTGCCTACCCATCTTACTGCACGGTCTATTCGTGCACATCTTCTTGTGGATAATTCGTGTAGCCTTTTTTGCCAGTTCTCTAAACCGATATTTGAGTCTGTTGCACATGAGGTAATGCTCCACCAATTGAGTATCTCATCTGCAGCTGGGTTTACATAATCCTCACCACACACAATTATTCTATACAACTGGCCAATTTCCTCTAAGTCTAGGCAAGTAGGTTCTACAAACCTATCCCCTTATGATGGGTCTAATGGCACAATGACCTTGTATTCTCCTGACTCAAATGTCATTTTCCTAGTCTTCAAGTTGATTATGGCCTGGTTGTCAAACTCCCAATCTAGACCAAGTAATGCTGGATAAGGTGTGGTTCCATCCACTATTTCAATGAATTCGAAATCTGCTTTAGTGCGCACTCCATCTAGGTCTACTGTCACTCCTTTGAGTTTATCGATTGGTCGAACTCTGTGTTGGTTTTCCAGTTTCAATTGAACAGGTGAATAGCCTAATGTGGGCTCTCCCATGCATTTCCATTTCTTCTTTGGTAATACATTAACTTTAGATCCTAGATCCAGTATGATGTCTCCGATGTTGAAATCTTTGATTTTGGCATTCAGTCTGAAATCCCTACTGGTTCTTCTCCTTGTATGTAGGTGATTGACAATTTTTGGTTCGAGTTTTTCTTCCGTCTCAATGCTACATTTTTCTAGTATGTTTTGCAATATTTTCACAAATGATGGATCATTTAATACTTTTACACATGATTGCAAAAAACCTTTGATTGTACTTACTTGTCCCTTGGGTTGCATTTCATTGGTATGATCCAATAATGGAGGCATCTCGTACTTTGGTGCTTCCTTGTTTTGCTGCACAGTTGAAGTTGACGATATGTCTTCCTTCTGAAATTCTTGTCTGGCTTCTTTAAACATTGCCTTCTCATTTTGCACGTCGAACTGTTTCATTGGTTCAATGTTCTTCTTTATCCAGTGGTTTTGTACTGGTTCTTGTCGAGTTGCGTCATTTCCTATTTTAGCTACTCCGCAAGTAACTATATTGATGTTCCATCCTTCCTCCCTTGCTTCGGCTAAAATCCATTGAACATTCTGGTTGTTCTGGTTCCTCTTTTCTTGGATCTTTACTAATAGTGTCAGACACTCCTCTGTATCATGGTCCGATGTGAGACATTACATACAAGTTGCTGGTGGAAACATACATTCTCTTGCATAATGTCCTGATTGTTGACAATTGTGGCATATCAATGGTCCTCTACTATTGAAAAGTCAACAAGAAATGTGTGTCTAATTTATTTTTCCCTTAAATAAATTGGACAATAAATATTAATCTATTATCTCATAATTACTTGAAAATAGTTAACTGAAATGGAAAATCAGTTAGCTATAAGAAATTTGAGTTCAAAGGTTGACTAGTGGGACATCCAAGTCAAATTAGTTGTAACTGAGTGATTCGAAGTTGTAACAGAATTGGATGTGTAGTTATGTGAGTTGTGAAGTAGTTTAACTCAATTAAGTGAGTTAAGATCAATTGTACTAGTTGTAACTGAACTTAAACTAGTGAGAGATCAGTGAATTAATTTTTAATTAATTCACAATCAGTGATTTCACATGCAACTAAATATTTACCACTGTTAACTACATGCATGTCAGGTCCAGTGGAGACCCAGTTGAGATAACAGGTGAAAGGGACACTTTGGCTATCGGTTGTGATTTGAGTGAAGTGAACTCATGAAGTCACACACACAGTGGATGTTCCCATGAGGAATGCATAGCCTAGGCAAGAGGATTTCAAATTCATTTGCAGGTTTTCCATTAGCAAAGATTGTGTAGAGGAGACATGCTTTCTGGAGGCAGTAAATTGGCACATACATTTGCCAATTTTTGTATGAAAGTGTGAGACGATTATTATTGAACTGAGAGCTCTTGGATTAGAGTTTTGTATGAGACTGTTTCATGATCCATGATATAAACATAATATATGATAGTGGGGTTTTTAGCTTTATGCTTTCCCGGTAAAAACATCTGTGTTATGTGTGATTGATCTTTCTTCTTGATATTGCAATTGGCGATCATGTTTTAAATTCCACAAAAATATTAGTAGAAGTGATTCTGTATTTAATAGTGACATATAATTGTTAGATCAGGAGAATCCAGGAAATACATAAATTGTATTGAAATTTCTACATGGTATCAGAGCGCAGAAGATTGCAAAAACTGAGTTTGTGATTGGATAGAACTCGAATTTGCAGAAAGACTTTCTTGGTGCTATAACTGATTCAAGATAGAAATGGATTTCAATGGATTGAGGTTAGAGTATGCACTCTAGGGAAGCTCGAACTATATTTCTTGGAAGGACAGGATGGAGGTAGTACTCAAAGACAATGGCTTGAATGAATTCATTGACAAAGATGTTCCTAAGCCAGATGCTACAGACGTTGCAAATCTTGATGCATGGCAAAAGAAAGTGGCAAAGACAAGGATGATCCTGTTGGAGGGAGTACGAGACCACATTGTCTCAAACCTCCATGGGAAATCCACACCATATGCAATGTGGAAGGCTTTGACAGATCTATTCCAAAACAACAATGACCATAGGAAATTGGAGCTCAAATATAAACTCAAGAAGATCAAGATGGAGAAGGGTGAATCCATTCCAAAATATCTCATGAAGTTTGTCCAATGTAGAGATGAGCTAGGGAGTGTGGGAATAATAGTTGCTGATGATGATTTGGTGATCTTGGCACTCCTAGGACTTCCCAAGAGTTGGCACAGTTATCAAGACTCTATCAATTCAAGGGAAAAATTGCCAGTTTCAGAATGACTATGGTTGGATCTAGTGCAAGAGGAGTTCAAGCAGAACACCAGAGATGGCTCTTCATCAAATCATGATGATGAAGAGGATTTTTATTTGGCTACCAAGGCAAGGAGAGGGAAGGGGAAGAAATTCGATTCAAAATCTGAGTCTAAAGGCAAGAATATGGATTTGTCCAAAGTGAAGTGTTTTCACTATCACGAACATGGGCATCTCGCTACTAACTATCCGCAGAAGAAGAAGAACAAGAAGGTTGCTAGAGATGCATCCAGTGAGGCCCTTGCCTTGCAATTTGAAATTGAATTCTCTTTGATCACATGCATGGCTTCAAGTGCATTGGGATCTGTGTGGTATTTGGATAGTGGCACTTCCTTCCACATGACGGGAGATAAGGAGATTTTCAGTGAATTGGAGGAGAAAGATCTCAAAATGCATATATAGATGGGAAATGATGGATGCTACAGTGAGAATGACATTGGTACCATTACCTTTCAGAGGGAGTCAGGTAAACCATTTCAATTGAAAGATGTTATGCATGTTCTAGGTCTGAAGAAAAACCTGGTCTCAGTCGCAATTCCGAAGGACAGAGGCTATGACGTTGTTTTCAGCGATGGAAAATCTTTCCTGTGACATAAAAGAACAGTTCAAGTCAAGAATATAGGGATTCAAGTTAAGAATCTCTACAAGATGGAGGAAGATGGTTGCGCTGCCATGATGGCCAAGGCATAAAAAGTGGTGAGCCGGGATGAGGGTGAATTATGGCACAGATGATTGGGCCATCTTCATCATGGAGCCTTGAAAATCATGCATCAAATATCTACTGGACTTCCAATGGGAACACTTGCTCAGTTAGATCAGTGCAATGGTTTCACCATGGGGAAGTATGTAAAGTCCACCTTTCATGAAAAGGAGAACCGTGCTTCGGTGATTCTGGAGAGAGTTCAAACAGATGTGTGTGGACCATTCTCAGTTGCTTCAACAACAAAACATAACTATTATGTTATTTTTGTTGATGAATTTTATCGTAAATGATGGATCTTATTCATGCAGAAGAAGGATCAAACATTCTCAAAGTTCTGTGAGTTTAAAGCATTGGTGGAGAAAGAGTCGGGGAACCAAGTGAAGGCTCTAAGGAGTGATAATGGTGGAGAATACATCTCTAATGAATTCAAAGACTTCTGCAACAAAGAAGGAATTCGAAGAGAACTCATAGTGCCTCATAACCCACAACAAAATGGGGTCACGGAGAGGAAGAACATAATGATCATGGGTGTAGCACGAGCGATGTTGCATGATTAGGGCCTACCAATGCATTTGTGGGTGGAAGCATGCAATACTATAGTTTATGTGCAAAACCATTGTCCTCATAGAGTACTGGGCATGAGTACACCTGAAGAAGATTTCAATGGTAAGAAACCTGATGTTTCTCATTTTAAGATTTTTGGCTCATCTGTTTATGTGCATGTGACCAAGGATGCCAGGAAGAAGCTGGAATCGACTGCTGAAGTTGGGATATTTGTGGGGTACACAGAAACACCCCATAATTATCGTGTGTATTTTCCTAATAGTAAGATGACTGTTATGTGACATGATATAAAATTCTATGAGGGGAAAGCCATGCGGTTGTCACTTGAGAGGGAGATAGACTTGCATGCAGAGGAGGAACTGCTGGTTCCCAAAGATGAGTCTCAAGATGTGGACCAACCACATGAGGAGGTTCATGGAGTTGAGGAATCCACTCAAGCAGAGCCATCCATCAGAAATGGTAGAAAGCGCACCATGGAAGCTGATAGATTGAGACTAGATGCTGCACAGAATGTAGGAGCTCCTATTTCACAGCGCAGCCAGAGACAGTCTCCTGACCGATTTACTAGATACATGGCTCTCATGAGAAAATGTATTGTGACTGAACCATCTTCCTTTCAGGAAGAAGTGCAGGAGCCCACATGGGTAGATGCAATGGTGAAGGAGTATGACTCCATTGTCCAAAACAGTGTTTGGGAAATTGTTCCAAGGCCAGTTGATAAATCAGTGGTAGGTTCAAGATGGATCTACAAGGGTAAGATTTTAATCATTGTTCTTTATGTTGATGATTTAATACTGACTGGTGATAAGAAACTAATACACTCATGCAAGGAGGACCTTGCAAAGGAGTTCTAGATGAAGGATTTGGGCCTCCTTCATTATTTCCTTATATTGGAAATATGACAGTGAGATGGTGAACCTTTTGTGTCTCAAGGCAAGTATGCAAGGGAGATACTGAGTAAGTTTCACATGGAGGGTTCCAAACCCATGGATACTCCTCTTCCAGGAAACTAGAGGAAAGAGGATGCTACTTCTATAGAGGTAGTGGATTCTACTGTCTATCGATAGTTAGTGGGTTCGCTAATGTATTTAGTGAACATGAGACCAAACATTTGCTATGCGGTTAACTAGCTGAGTCAAGCGATGGTTAAGCCTACCAAGCTCTTTTGGAAGGTGGGTAAGCATGTCCTGAGATACCTAAGGGGCACATCTGAGTATGGCTTATGGTACAAACAAATGGATGAGGTAAAGTTGCATGGCTTCATGGATGCAGATTGGGTGGACAACCCAACGGACAGAAAGAGCACCTCAGGGGGGATCTTTAGTATTGGATCTACAATTGTTTCTTGGTATAGTAGGAAGAAGATATCCGTGGCACTCAGTTCAGCGGAAGTGGAATACATGGCAGCGAGTCAAGCTGCATGTGAGGCTATCTGGATGGGAAAGATATTGGTTGGTTTGTTTGGTTCTCATTTAGATCTAACAATGATTCATTGTGATAATCAGAGTTGCATTAAACTCTCGATTAATCCTATGTTTCGTGATAGATCTAAGCATATAGATACCCAGTATCATCATCTCAGAGATTGTGTACAACAGAAGATCATGTTGCTTCAGTACATTCCTACGGAAGATTAGGATGCAGACATTCTGACGAAGGCGCTCACTAGGAGAAAATTCGAATACCATAGAGATAAGATTGGGGTGAAGGCTAATCCCTTTCTTGTTGAGAGGGAGTGTTGAAAAGTCAACAAGAAATGTGTGTCTAATTTATTTTTCCCTTAAATAAATTGGACAATAAATATTAATCTATTATCTCATAATTACTTGAAAATAGTT